>JAUMHH010165033.1:0-17017 GCA_032359455.1 Chlamys rubida | reverse complement strand
TGATGATGTTGTTGGATGGGTAATAAGTGTTGTATACATAGTTACCTTGGTGATGTTGATCATGTATACGTAGTTACATTGGTGATGTTGAATGTTGTATACATAGTTACCTTGGTGATGTTGATCATGTATACGTAGTTACCTTGGTGATGTTGAATGTTGTATACGTAGTTAACTTGATGATGTTGAGTGCTGTATACGTAGTTATCTTGGTGATGTTGATTGTTGTATACGTAGTTATGTTGATGATGTTGAGTGTTGTATACGTAGTTAACTTGATGATGTTGAGTGTTGTATACGTAGTTATATTGGTGATGTTGAGTGTTGTATACGTAGTTAACTTGATGATGTTGTTGGATGGGTAATAAGTGTTGTATACATAGTTACCTTGGTGATGTTGATCATGTATACGTAGTTACCTTGGTGATGTTGAGTGTTGTATACGTAGTTAACTTGATGATGTTGAGTGTTGTATACGTAGTTAACTTGACGATGTTGAATATCACTTCTGATGTATAGGAGGCGGTTCACTAAACATCTATTATAAACTGTGATTAATAGGGCTTACACTGACAGACTATATAATGCCAAGTTCCATAAATAAAACTCGTGTTAGGATTATTTCCGCTACTTGTCCCAGCAACATAAATCTGAAGGCCATACAAGTAATAATATCCCAAACACGAAATCGAAAGTTAGTTATGACACGTAAATCTGGAATGAAGCAAAACAATTCGCTTACAAAGAACTAAACTCCTGTGAACCGTTTTGATTGACTGACTTATTGATTGCACTTTGACGTTTATGCAACAACTAAACGATATGCTCCCTTTTTGGTAGGGCCATATACAAACAAAGGGTTAAGAGCGATTGTTTCTACAAACGGTAGGGCCACACATCAGCTTACGTCTAAGGGCGATGGTTTCAACAAAACGTGGTGCCACATATCGGCTTTAGTCTCAGGGCGTTGGTTAGAAAGGTGATAGGGCCACACAACCGCTTACGTATAAGGACAATGGTTTAAACAATAGGGCCACACAACAGCTTTGATCTTAGAGTTAGGGTTTACACGAAAAGTAGGACCAACTCATTTTTAGCTCTAAGGTCGATTATGTATACAAACAGCGTGGTCAATCAACAGCTAAGGTCTAAGGGTGATGGTTAAAACAAACATAATGGCCACATAACAGGTAAGGTCTACGGACGATGGTTTTGACATACAGTAGGGCAAAACAACAGACTAGGTCTAGGACGATAGTTTCAACAATGAGAAGGGCCTCACAACAGGTAAGGTCTACGGATGATTGTTAACACATACAGTAGGGCCAAACAACAACTTAGGTCTCAAGACGATATTTTCCCCAAAAGGTAGAGCCACAAAACAGCGTAGGTCTATTGACGATAGTTACCACAGAACGGTTCAGGCCACACAACAGCAGAGATAATAAAATGAGGTTTTCTATAAATGTCATGCCCAAACATTGTATTCCCTGAAAAGAAATCTTTACATTGTGGGATTTAAATAAAATAAACAAGGCAAAGCATTGCAAGGTAATCCATAGTCCCCCAATTGGTAATTATTTCTATATTTAACAAACAGTATACTTATGTAAGTAAGTATAGGTACCAGTGATGTCATAGTGATCTAATTCTTGCTCTCTGCACTTCATCATCCCAAGATGTCCTTGTTCACCAAATCTGGTTACTCCAGGTGAAATTGTATAGACGATACGCCCCGGACAACATTTTTTAATAGTTAAGGTCAAAGGTCAATGCATAGGTCACAGTGACCTTCTTTTCGCACTCTGCCATCCCAATTTGTCCTTGTACATCAAAGCTTGTTACTCTAGGTGAAATAGTATAACAGATATGTCTCGGACAATCATCTCGGACGGAAAGACGGACGGTGCAAACCTAGTGTTCTGAATCTAGGGGGAAAAGCAGCGGGGATCGACCGGGATTCGAACCCTGTACTTCAGATTGATATATGTGTACTATCGCTCTTACTGACTGAGCTACCTGGTAAACAGAAGTGTCTTTGGCAAACTGTGGTACAGTAATATCTAAACGGAAGTTAAGTGGGTGTGACTGTATATAGGAAATACCACAACGAAGTTGAACAGACATCCTTCAGCAGTAATGGTTATTTTTGCGTTGGTTTACTATGTAGTACAAGTGAACATTTACAAACGAAGCTGCATGACATAATTATCACACGGTCTACTTCAAACAGACACGACTTCGAAAATAATGTAATTAACTTATTTTGAGTTGCAGGTTGATGGAGACTGTGCAAATAGTATGGTCGGTTGTACTATTTACTACCCCGGCTCATGGCAGTGGTTGCCTATGAAGCAGAAAACGTTTAGCCTTTTACAGTGTTAGCCTCATTGTACCATGGCTATGTAAATAAGTCATTTCTTTATATTTTGAAATAGTCTTATTGATTTTGAGTACGAATTACGGTTTTCTTGAGACATTAGCATTCTGTTCTTTGTTTCGCTTTCACACTCCCTCAATTATCACGTCACAACACATTTGATCATGAGGATATCAAATAATTGTTTGTCAACATACAGAAACAAATTTAGAACCAAATGTAGACACAGAAATGAACAACATGAAATTCAGAAAAATGTATTCGAAACCACGTAATGTTGATAAAACAGCATTGCTGCAGTACACTTGGCACCATAAAATCCAGAGAAACGTGACGGTCATCAACAATATTTGACACAGTGAGCATTATTTTTTCATGTAAGACATTGTTAGTTTGAATGTATGTCCACTTGTTCAAAGAATGATTATCATAACGAGCAATACGTTCATATTTCCAAAATGCAAATTTTAAGAAACGTATGACAGTTTATGAAGAAAATATATTATATGCATTGTCTTTTGATCATAATTAATCCTTTACAAATAGTTTAAATAGTTTTGAGTTTCAATATTTTTAGAAATATGTAAACGGACATTTTTGCGTGAAAATATTGCAAAACTAACCATACTTTGAACAGCTGCGGTTACTTTTATAACTTACTTGAAAGCGTTCTGGTTACAGATGGTGATGGACGGAAATTGAAGGGAGGTGTTGTAGTTGACTCGAACATTGACCGTCACAGGCCAACCATAGTAATACTCCACCCTGTCAACTATCTGGTATACCAACACAGCGGTGCAGGCGCATATCATCATCAACCACAGCAATCTGAAAATAAACAAAACCATTTATTCGTTACACAAGCTTTATTGTGTTCATAGGTTTAATTAATTTGAGTTTTATGTCTTATTAACAGCTATGGTGTGGTCTTCTAAAGATGTGCTAGGTTTTTGATGGTGGAGGAATACCCGGAGAAAGACCACCGACCTGCGGCCAGTACCTAGCGACTACCCCACGTAGGTCTCGAACCCGCCACCCAGTGGTGGAGGGCTAGTGGTAGCAGAATGTCAGATGCCTTAACCACTCGACCACCGCGGCCCAAAACGTCCTATTTAAAGCTATGGTTATCTATGGAAGTGCCAGGATTTGGTGATGGAGGAAAGCAAGGGTACCCGATGAAAAACCGCAGACCTGTGGCCAGTACCTGGCGACTGTCTCACGTAGGCATCAAACCTGTGACCTAATGATTGAGGTCTAGTGATCGTAGACGGTCAGACGACTCAATAATTCGTCTAATAGTTTTTAGCAGATTATACATTAGTTCAGTTGATATGGAGAGCTTACAAGTAAGTATGTAACTAGACAAAACTGCTATAAGTTGACCTTTCTATCAACTATTACTGCCAATAGAGAGCAGTTTAATATATATATATATATATATTTGTTTCTGTAGATAGAGAAAGATTTCCGCAATAACTCGCAAGGAGACTCTTTCTTGAATTGATATTTTCTTTGAAATTTAACTTGCATACATAGTTACTTTCAATATAAAATAAAAATCCTCTCTATCGCTAAATCCAATAAATACGAATAACACCTACCTGCTTAGCTCCCACAAAATCTACACTGGACAACAAAGCGATACACAGCATTTTCCTATCCTACATAATCTAGCCGGAGAGCAACATCCATTTAGCTTCGTGGTAAACAAAAAGAAATATTGTGTTCGCTTGTTCAATACCTATAACATCTCCATGAATGGTCAGTGAATTTACAAACCATTGTTTGATGTCATAATAAAGATGACGTCAACAATCTGCAATAACATTCATAGATAAAATGAATGTCATCTGAATTATTAGGCTTATATTATCACGTTTGGTTTAGTTTGTAAAAAAATACATTTATTTTCTATCAAATCTATGTTTGGGGAAACATTTATAGGGAGTTATGTATTTTTGTTTTTATTTCATAAACATAGACTATTGTACTAGTATAATAACCTAATGATATCAACGCTGACAAGATTGCAATGAGCACGATTTGATTGTGTCCCGAGTAAAAACAATGACTTATGTTTTCAATAATGCTAGACAGAATTGCTGTGATAACAATTTGTGGCATATTGCCTTTACATGTAACAGCCTTTTTAATGTTTTCGACGCAAAAATTACGACAGGCGATAACATCTGCCTCACTGATATTACGAAATATATCATTATAATTAAAAAGACATTTGAAAACGATTCACAGCCAACAAATATCACCTTATCAATCAATCTTCGTTCACAAGTTACCCTTTCTACAGTGATGTTTAATAGTTTCCGTCCTGCTTTCATGGGTTGATGCTGTTTTCGTAATGAGGAAAGGTTAATGTTTCGCACATATGTAGAAATAGCGAATTCCCTCGTTACAAATAAATAATTAACGCTGTGCCAACACTTCGGAATGAATTGTGTCCATTTTATCAAGGCGTCATCGTATAAAATATTCTGATATATTCTTTGATGAATCAGTAGGATCGAATGGTGTTTATCTGTGAAAAAGACCCCAATAAAAGACAATTTTGTGAGAGATCGTCATATATAATGATTTATGCTTATATATGTTGTTTACAAAAAACATAATTGTTTTTTTACCAAGATCTTACTGAAACGTTATCATTGATTTGGAAGATATCATCGACTTTTAAGTGTGTAAAGTAATGCATGACATGTGCACTGCAGAACGATACAACGACGTGGCAGTATAAATTGTATACACTTTAAAACTACAAAACTACTTAAGTCTGTTAACTGTGTACAATGTACGTAAATAACGTTGACAGATATATTGTGGTAAAGAATATGACAATAAATCATTAAGACTTTAAATGCTGTGGGTATTGTTGATAATGTTTATATATTGCATGAAGTCAATCAATTCTCTGATTTGATGTTGCATTTCAATTTGGAAAACAATATATCATTTTCCAAAATGACAACTTAGAATATTCATTCAGTTAAGGTTGTGCATTTCACTCTATATCTTAATGTAATCCATTTAATATTAAAAGAATATTTAATATCAACAGTTCAAATTATCTTTCTATTATATGTATCTTTGACAGATACAGTGCTTGAAGACTGTTATTATACACTTGTGTTGATAAAAGCCAGCTAATACTCTCATTCTGCGTTCAATTACTGGAGTAAGGAATTGATGAATTAAGAAATATGTTACTGTTCAACAAAAGCTATAACTGCTACATGTATGTGGTATCTTTCCAGAATCAAAGAAATTCTGAACATACCATTGATATAACCAAGGAATGGATATATTCTTTATCTATAGTACGTGTGTATAGCTCCATTTAGTCAAAGACCTGTCAATGTGAAAGCTTTAATGTTAACAGTAACTACGTTAACGACTACATTAACTACACGTTTAACTCATTCACCCCTGGAATTTCATAATGGACTCTTCCAACCTTTGAATTGAAGAGCTCAAATGTGTCTTCAG
Organism: Chlamys rubida; assembly: GCA_032359455.1. Taxonomy (NCBI): domain Eukaryota; kingdom Metazoa; phylum Mollusca; class Bivalvia; order Pectinida; family Pectinidae; genus Chlamys; species Chlamys rubida. The sequence goes on along the minus strand of JAUMHH010165033.1, from coordinate 11,136 downwards.
GGGTAAATGAGTTAGCAATGGAAAAGCTGAAAAAAATTGGGTTGAAAATAGCCTATACCACACAAACAGATACTGCTGGTCAGATTGTCAGGATGGCTTTTAAAAGCGTATAAAACAGAATCAAAATGTTCTAGATTACCGTACGATTCGTGCGATATATGTTCGTTTCTAGTTCAACACAACTAGAAAATTATAACAAATAATGAACCATATATTTAATACAGCACATTTAACAACAGGCAACCCTTATTTTTTTCGATCCCCGTTTTTCAAAACGAATAAAGCAGAAAGTATAACACGTCTAATACATGATCCCGCCTAAACAAAAAAGAAACAATATATCAGTAATGGAACTTATTATAATGAAAAAAGTTATGTTAAACCTTTAAAACACATAAATAAGACGTAACAACTTACTTCCTGCCGATAAACGATCCTTGCTGAACCACATAACGAAGGCCATGGAACGTAGATCCCTCTGCAAAATCCTTAAGAACAGTTCCAAACCCTGACGATGTTTGTACGTTTTGTTTCTCCATTGTCTTATTCTTGTTTCCTACTTTCGATCGTTTCCTGTTCTTTTTATCTCTGACGAATTGGTCCCAGTTTGCGTCACTCCCGTTCTGAGTATGAGTGTCGCGCAGTTCCACGTAGACGTCCTGAAGAGGATTCCCGTCTTCAAATCGATCTGGTCTGGACATCATTATATGTTCCTTTCAGCTGCCACGTGTAACGCCTATCCAGAGTTTTCCTACAAGTTATGAAATACTCCATATTTACTCAAAGTATCACATCAACAATGGACATATAAGTACCACATCAACATAGCTGTGATCACAATGGACATATAAGCAAGTGACTGTATCAGCATCTGTAGAGGGCATACAGATGCTGATGACGTTTCTATTAGTTAAAATCAAAGATAATAACCCTATGTCAATTATTTTAATGGTCTGTTAATATTTATGCCGTGGATCGATTCTAATCCCCCGTACTATATTGTCTACCTGTGTATTGATGATATTGGTACCGTACGTTGTTGCTGCCTGGGTCTATGGACTAACGATGATTCCATCGGACTAGTGTATCATATAGGTAATACGTAGTGTGTATAGAGATATACAGCAATGTATGAGTGGTCAGATAGAGATTGCTGACTGCTTCATGTAGTTACTGTCTGTTGTATGACATCTACTTAGGCGCTATATCATTTGGCGAGTATACGTATTTTTTTCTGTTTCCGCCGCTGGTATTTATGTTGGTCTAAATGCCAAGGTTAGTGTTTGTTTTCTTGTTGATACCTTGTATGATTAACAAATGCATTCTGTCACGTCAGTGGTGAAGTGATGTCCATTTCTGTTTAAAAGCTTAATTGTTAACACAATCTCGACGGACTTCATAACGTGTTGAAACAGTAGCCTTTTTGACAAGTTACCAACTAGTCTTTTTTAACAAGCTAATGGCGTTTCTGTATGGAAATCTAACGACATGCTCTTTTGTACTTTGCTTGCGTATAATGTAAAAAAGTGATATATACGTATTTCACAAAATTGATTTACCATTGTTAAAGATATCAATCCTTATTATGTATATAAGGATACACTATGTTACTGCAACTAGCCCTTTTTAACAAGCTAATGGCGTTTCTGTACTGAAATCTAACGACATGCTCTTTTGTACTTTGCTTGTGTGTAATGTAAAAAAGTGATATATACGTATTTCACAAAATTGATTTACCATTGTTAAAGATAGCAATCCTTATTATGTAGATAAGGATACACTATGTTACTGCTATTGGCATGTTCTGTCGTCATACATACAATTGATCCACCCTGGTTAAAACAACATGTAAATGTTGTTAAAATGACCAATTATTTCAGAAAATAAAAAAGAGTGTAAATATCGTGAAAAACCGACGTATTTTGTAAATAGATCTTCACCAATTATCAGGATAAACAAGCAAACACTATATCATTAGGCACAAACCTTCGGTTCATTATTTTTTTCATTTGCTTAACAAACAATGTCAGTAACTTTCATGATTGTTTGTTCTAGTCCTCCGTTGATACCATTTGCTAGGCTAGGCCTTTGTGAAACGTACCGGATGTTACAGTAAGTGTTGATCATGTTATATTTAAATTAGATAGCATTAAATGATACATGAGTACATTTTATTTTACTAAATAATTAGTAGACATTGTAATTATATGACCTTCACTACCACAGTGACACATTCAATATATACCGGGGCAGTTTCGCTGCAGTTTAATTTTCGCCCTTTTCGCCCTCCGCCGAGAGGGCGAATTTATTATTATTATGGTAACATCTGAAAACAACAAAATAAACATAGTCATTAAATGTGAAGGGCGAATTTATAATAGCTGATACAGGAATTTTACTGTCGAAGGGCTAAAACTTGACTGGACGAAAATTGTCCGATATACAATAATTAAATGTAAATATACATCATATTATAATACATATTAAGGTTCTTTATCCGTTAGCGATGACGCAGACACGCAAACAAGTACTTTAAAATATAGTCATGTTACATCTGAACTGCGTCAGCATTAATTAATTTCTTAAAGCATTATGGTTTAGTTCTTTAGATGTACATGTTGTGTATCCATACCGTCCAGCCTCCATATCTAAACAGGATTGATGCTGAAAACAAATTTCATTTACATATACTAACTGACCTTGTTTTAGATATATACTTTTTCGAAAGTCTGGACGCTAAGCCGTACATTCAGTGAACCTAAGCATGTCCTACGATTTAAATAATGAACCATTTGCATGTATGAATACACAAGCAAGTAACAATTCTGTGGACGGCTTCGCTGGCTGCTGTGTGAACGGTAATCATATATTAAGGGATAAATGGCGCAAACAGACTTTACAGCTACACCGATGTGGTGTTCAGGAATGAAATCTTCGAACCAAATAGAACTCCAATTTAAGGGCGCGTGGGCGACAGCTGTTAACACAGACTTGACTCTCTGTAACGGAAACAGCTTAAAGCATAAAATAACAACACTGATTAAATATTAACAGGGCGTAATTGGTAAACATGCGGTAACACGTACTACGTAGTTAATAAATATACCTATGTATTTATTATTTATGTGTGTTACAATGTAATACCAGGTACATCTCTCCAAAGCGGGTTATCATATTGAGTGAGTCAAACTCTTATTCATAGATGTTTAGGTTGCAAATTTAAAGTTTTGATAACAGAATGATAATGTATTCCATATCTAAATGTATCATCTATATGATGATGCTTTAGTAACCAACTACCGATATTTATCAAAACGATATAATCATCGTGCTCGTTATACTAATAAGACAATATTATCATATATCATGTTTGTCTCCACAGACACCATCGGGACATCTGTTAAAAGCACACCCTGTGTGACGTACGTGATGAATATACTCCATGTCCCGGTAGATTGGTGTTCATGCAAAAGCAATTTTGTTGTTGTTTCAAAATTCATCATGCCTTCATATCGACCTCGCTATTGAATATACGTGCGGTTATGATTTATGTGTGCATCACCTGAGCTCAACAATGTGCTTTTTTATCAAAACACTCCTACACACATAGACATTACTCTGACACGATATTGACAGTCTCGGCTTCAGACATTATAAACATGCATAACATATCATGGGTGACGTTTATGTAGGGGTCCCGTTAGGAGAGGATGGTTTCACAGTTTTTGCTTACCCCCAGTTACATATATGTATTTTAAAATAAAACGATTTGAGGTTTTATCGAATATTTTTGAACACTTTGGATAATTGACAAGCAAGGGCAACAAAATTAACAAGAGGCCCATGGGCCTTAACGGTCACATGAGTCCTACAGTATTTTGTTGTTGTTGTTGAAATAATGATGTTAAAGGAGAACAGTACATTATTTGTCATACAAAAATGTATTTTACCAGTGCGAGGACCATCAGTCAATTATCACTACCAAGTTTGAGTAAAACTAGAGAAGTGTGTAACACATGGATGCCCTTTGCCACAGAACATGTATCTCACTGTTTGACAATTTTCTTTAAATAGTAACGGTGACCTTGACCTAGCAAAAAGTTTATCAAAATGGTGGCATTTGCGGCAATATTGGATTTCTAAGCGACCCGAAAAATAACAACACTTGGTCAGGGAGATGTCAGTAACATTCCCAGGAAATATACATGAAATCCCTTCGACAGTATTTGAGCTTATGTTGAAAATGTAAAATGTTAACGAACGACGCACGGCGGATAGCAATAGGTCACTTGAGCTTAAGCTTAGGTGACCTATAAAACCAATACCACATTTCTACATATGAATGACTTCAACCCGGGAAAACCATCATGAGGAATGACGGCAATACATCTTGAAGCAAAAAGATTATATTTCGTGTAATTCAAGTTCAAATAATTTTGTGTAATTATTTTACCCGATGAATGCATTCCAATGATGATCGATCTTATCTTGTTAACTCCGGGCAAATGCATACCGAGTTTCAGAACTGATAAAACATTTTGTAGGAGTTACGAGAAAAATATTTATAGTAAAAACGAATCTTTGGAGGACATTTTCCGGAATCCCCCTTTTAATTATTTTGTTTCTTTAGTTAGAGATGTACATATTAACAACCTAGTTTATAGTGAGACGACGACACCGAAATAACATAATGTGGACACAAGTTCGTCATTTCGACTGTGTAGTCACATTATTTTCTACAACGAACTAAGCAGTATTCACTTAGACGCCTTGTCTAGGGGAATACCAACCGAGATCGAATGTAGACTGACATCAGAATAGACCTATACTTTTGGAGTCATTACACAGGGAGCAGCAAATCTCGTATTTGTCACTAACTTGGAGAGGCATAACATTATGCATAACATAACACCTTAACTTAGCAAAAGCATCGTCATGCAATCCAGGCCGTGGACCACTGGTGGTAAACAACCCTGTTTATGACAAGGCTGACATAACATATCACATCATTCTCGTGCTTTCTAGCTGTTACAATTCGATGCTCAATATATTTTTACAGGATCGAATTAATAACAAAGTGTTACAATATTTTAATTCATCCTGCTAACTTGTATGTTATCAAACATGATAGTTAAATAAAGGTTACCTACCTCAATGCCATTGCTATCCATGAAGTCCTGTAAGTTCCTACTGTTAGTGCCTTACTCTAAGTAACTATTTGGTAGCCTCTGCTGATCAGTCTTATGTTTGCCTGGCTACAGTTCGAGACAGAGTGGGGGCTGTTTACCAAGATAAAACATCACCTATCCCTGAAGTCGGTTAAGTCGGTTCTGAATATACTCGAAACACAGCAGATCTTATCAGAACAGGTATATAGCCGCGCTACTTACTTTGTCTCCTGCAGACACTTATTACCAATTAAAACATTATCTTTCGCAAAACAGAACTACTCCGTATCCGAACGAATACATAAAGTATTGCAGCCTGGGTTTTTCTGTGAAGGGCGTATGCATATACTATGATATAAAAATGACTCTTGCACCATTGACAAAGCGACATGAGAACTCCGTATGGGCTTTTAAAATCAATTATACATTGTTAAAGATCTGAAAATAACTATTTGTTACATTATATATGAGTGTAAAAGCAACTTTTTATGATCGGTTTGTGGCAAGGTCTTAGCATTCCTATGTGTAACATTTGTTTAAATCTAACTGTTAATACACCTTTACACACAGTAAATTATATCCTTATACACAATTTATATTTAAACATTACGCAGTCCCAATACACATTATGTCTTAACCATGGTTTTAATTTGACAGCGCAAGCAAAATTAAAAGATTCTATTAAACCAGTAAGCTCCGTCGGACTTATTCATGTTCAAGGAATAGAGGTAGATGAGACCACTTTACAACGACAGAACATGTTTCATAACTACACTTATATGTAATATCAAAAGCTCATGCAAATGCCTACTGAAATTGATAGCTTTAAATATTTAAGTTGTTGTGGATTATGCGATTGAAGATTGGAATATTCTTCTTTTTTTTCTAAATTCAAAAGATAATTTAGTGTACTTATGTGTGCATTTTTACTTCTCACGTTAAGTAAATGTAAATGAAAATGGCTAACCAAGGACCTTCGTAATCTATCATTTCCCGTGTGCTTAGCTGAAGTTCTCACTTTACAACCTGGCCAAAATAGAAATATTTTCTTTATACTAATAGACCCATTTAATAACAATGTTTAAACGACATGCCTTACATGTACTTCAATCTTTAATTACAACGTGACGAACAGAAACGGCTTACTACATTGCCGCGGGATAAATAGGACAATTATAATCTTCAACATAATACTTACAACAATTTACTTCATGAGATGTTGATGAAGACTGGGCAAGCTTAATGGTCGCAATGAATATCTCATTTAGGAATGCTAAATGAAGGTTGGAGATTCTGATTGGCTCAGTAGTGTGACTTGTGGATTTGTTGTCACTTCCACTATTCTAAATTCGCTTTGATCTAGATTTACATGTCTGATGTCATCGAAGACGAAGAGATGCCTTTCCTACCTGATCGGGTAGTCGGGTGGCGCATTAGATAGCGCACTCGACTTTCACCAACCCCTATCGAATGTTAACAAGGTACGGGGTCATCTGCCCGATCACGCGGATTTTCTCCTGTTACTCCGGTTTTCATACACATAAAGACCCCTTTCCCGCTTACATCCCGTAAATAAGAATGATTGATATGAATGGATGTAACTACTTTCTTACATTGTAATTGTTTTAAAGTAAGAAATCGTCTTATCCATGTTGAACCATTATAAAAGTCTGCATTTAAATCTTGATATGTCTGAGTTAGAATAAAGATAACCCCAGTCTATCTGTATCGAAATTTCTTCTGAAAAACAAAATACGAAAAAACAAGAACTTATTTGGGAAAATAGAAACCCATTTACAAATACCAATATAGTTACTTAAGATAATCAATGACTGAACATGACAACTGTTAGCTTTGTTACAGTTTCCAAACTTATAACCATTACGTCAAGAACGCCTCCATACTAACTTACAATAAATTTGAAACATAGCAGAAACACCTACTCAAAAAGTTTTTTTATGTACAAACGTAACAGTTGTTGGTGTGTATCGTTCCCGACAAATGCAAGGAGTGTGTTTCAAAGCTGTTGAAACCGCTACCACAGATGTGGAAATGAAGCAGTTGCTTAAAACCCCCATGCTAATCCATCACGAGGGATCCTTTGATTCTGTGATGCATCAATAGCCCATGGAGCAGTAATGGCTAATATTTGAAATCCTATACAAAATTCCAAAATACACAGTGGCTGCAGTACTCTCAAACATCAAATCAAGATGTTAACATTTCATAATGCGAAATCACCTAATATAAATATTTGCAATTCATAAATATATATCACGTTAATTAGAAGAGAGAACCGCTTTTACCACAATGTCATACAATTATTAATGCAAAGTTAATAAACTATACATATTTAATAGTAATGGTTTTGTATGTGCTTCTGTGAAGACATGGTGTTTTTTCTTTTTTTTTCTTCTCAAAATTTTGTTTAAATAGAATTCAATATTTTCTACACTATTTTTCCCTTGATACACTGTTATTTGTTGGACAAGTTTAACTATTTGGTTGATAGATAATGATGACAAAAACAGTCATAAAGGGCACTGTGGATGTATAATGAGTGGCAAATGTACTCCACGTAAAACCCATAAGAGTTACATGTTTATAAACATGAACTATGCCAGGTAGACACAGCTATACAATGCAATACCGTACAGTAAAATACAATACAATGAAGCGCATTACAGTACAATACAATACCGTACAGTAAAATACAATATAATAAAGCGCAGTACAGTACAATACAATACCGTACAGTAAAATACAATACAATAAAGCGCAGTACAGTACAATACAATACCGTACAGTAAAATACAATACAATGAAGCGCAGTACAGTACAATACAATACCGTACAGTAAAATACAATACAATAAAGCGCAGTACATTACAATACAATACAATGAGTAAAATATGACGTAATACTATACAAGCGACCTTTGTTTAAAAAAACGGCAGTAGGGCGTTAAGTATTATGATGAACAATGTACAAGGATAGAGTCAAATATACAATTGATATACAAGATTAAATAGTTATGTAATACAATAAATATAAAGTGAATACATACCATGTACTGTAACACTGTTATATAAGACAATAAATACAGTGTGGAGAGATATGCTTGGTTATGTATTACGATAAATACGGTATCGGGTCTAATGGAAATCAAATACATATAAGGTACTGTGTTATATAATACAATAAATAAGGTATGGTGTCAAATAAAAAAGTACATATCTAAAACGTTACATTTCAAAATAATACAATACAAACAGTAGGGAGTCGTATATAACTGCATATATCGTAACCTTGCTTTATACTGAAGACAGTTCTAGAGGTGTTTAAGTTATAAAAGTCAAATAGCCTGATATGGGTAGGAGATGTGAACTAATGTTTTCAAATTGGTATTCATCAATTTAAAAGAGAAGAGCGGTAGGTGTGTGTTGAAAACCCCCCAACCAAATATCACGCATAACAATACATAAAAATACAAGAGCATTTAAATAGGTTAGGCAGTCCACATTGTGGTCTTATAATTATATTTCCACAACTAAAATGAGTATACCAATTGGGCGTTTGTACTTAGTCTTATACAAAACCAATATATATGGACAGCAAGAACATATTTGCTCACACTGTCGAATTGATTATTTTATGTAATGAACGAAAATAAACATACACTGCCGTAAGGTTGTCCTCTTTTATAATGAGTTATTATATTGAAAAAACAAACACCTAGCCAAAGGTTTACATAACAAAAGTAAATATTTGGACAGCGTAAAGCGTGATTAAGGATGAAGAGGACTTACTGATAAAATTTGTTGACCAATCAAACCCGGTTTCATTAACTGTAATGGAAGATCTATTGTGTTAATATATACGTCACAGTATGTCAAATCAACACTGTATCTATTGTGTTTATATACGTCACAGTATGTCAAATCAACACTGTATCTATTGTGTTAATATACGTCACAGTATGTCAAATCAACACTGTATCTATTTGTACAAACAGAACGTATTCGCATTGATTATCTGATTGCCTGACTGAAGCCGCAATAGATTATTTCCAATGAAACATTATGATGTTTCTTATCTGTTAAACCACGGTAATTGGTAAGTTTATAAAAGTCTATAATTTAACAGAATTCCATCAGAACATATTTTGGTAAAAAGGACATACAGTGTTTACCAGTATTTAGATAAACGAATAACGTTTCCTCTTTCATTAAGTCAGACATATTTCATTACAGTTAGAAAAGACCATCAAATAGCATTAGGCAGCACCACACACGTATTTCAAATTAAAACATACACGGGAATCACCAGAAAAAAGAGAAGGGGAAGAAGCTAATTAAATGTTTTGTTTGAAGACGCAACAAAACAAACAAATTAAAAGAAAGTACTGCACCATATGTAGGTTTCGTCCAGTTAGAAGTCATTATAAAACATACAGGCTAGAAGTGTGAATGGGCGGATTGGCCGAGTGGTTAACATTCCGGCCTTGCATGTAGGTGGACGGGGTTCGATCTCCGAAGTCGTCGTACTCATGGAATATTCAGAGGAAGTGTTTTTGTTCTCCTGCTCGAACAATTCCAACAACCCAGGTGGAGTACACAATAGTCTGGGGTCGGTGTTGCGGTATCTGTGCTGTAGCATTCAAGTGGGGTGGCACTATAAATGATCCCGTTAAGCACGGTCCCACTACAAACAGACCACAATACATCTCCAGCACTCACGCAGGAATGCAAACATAGGGAGATATGAGCCAGGTGGCATACGACTAGATTGTGCCGGATAATGCAGATCCGGCTCATTCCTCAAAATTGTGTTGATATATATATTATTTAATGTTGAATTGTATTGATAATATAAATTGTACATCTATGTAATGTAAAGCGCTTTAGAGTGACTTATTCTAGCTAGAAAGGGCACCTTATCAAATGTTGTAAACTTATTTTCATTTATTTATATAACTGGGACGCTGAGGTAATAAGGTTGTACATGTATAAAAAAAATGGAATCCTTAACCGTCTATTTTGCTATTTATGTCATCATTCTTGAAGATAATATTACACGGTCATGTTTGAACAGCGAAACCAGGACCCAACGAGTCAGCGTAATGACCCCTATTACTGTCAAAAGCGAAGCGTTTGTTTCTGTTCCAACCCCAATTCAACGCTGCAGCTTGTATACTGATGTATTGGTGTCAGAAACAATAATTGTTATACCGAAAAAACTACCCATTAACTACACATCATTTTGAAATAATTTGCGTGACGTGTCATTTATACTTGGGTTAGTCCAATTATTCCATTATCGTTGTGTGACACACTTAAGCCGGGTCTAGCAACTATCCATTCTCATCAATCTGAATCGTATATTTACTCAAAAAGACCTAACATTTATGCCAATCTTCACATACGTGGTCCCTTTAGTAATATGAATTCATTAATGGAATGAAGCTACGGTTTGTAATGTTAATGTCAGAAAAGACAGATACATTCCAGGGCAAATCGATATGGAAGACCAAATGGTATTTATGGGAAATCATATGTTTTCCGTATCGTCTTTTAAGCATTCCTATTTCACTGCTAACACGAGTGAATTCAAGAGAATGACGGGGTTTTATTGTTAACCTGGTAGGACTCAGTTTGTTAGAACGCTATTGTAATTATGATTCTAATTCACTACGTTCAACCGAACATAAAGCATTTATCATCTAAAACTCAACACCTATGTATGGGAGTGGCCTTCGACGGTCAACCATTTTCTTAAAGGAACAAGTACATGAAATACAAAGGGCACGTGCTCAATCCTTCTTCCCTTCTATCTCCTAAATAATAATAATAATGATATTTATTCAGATAAAAGGCATTATACAATCTCAATCATACATATATCACAGATAGCACATACATATTATCATAACTAACACATTTTTAAATTATTATCACAGATATATAAG
>JAUMHH010165022.1:0-17021 GCA_032359455.1 Chlamys rubida | reverse complement strand
TTAAAGTGTACCCTGAACGTTTTGCAGTATCAAGTTACAAATATACTTCATATTATACAATAAAATGCTAAGAAAGTGCGAACGTCGTAGTTGACTCCGTTTCCGAGATATTGAGATTTTTGTGAAAAGCACACCTTTGGCTCAGCGGCGATAACCTCGTTTTGGGTAGCCGCAACCTGTGACGTCACAAGTTCAACGCGATCAAAACAGCCATATTGGATTACATAGGGGAAGCTCCAATCGCGCGAATGTAAGCCGTTATAATTATGTATTCTGTAATCAGATTTTGGTGAAAGTACTATACATGTGTTTGTAAGTAAGTATATCATACATTTCAACGATTATTTTAACAACTAAGTGCTAAAATGAGTTCATATCGAGGGGGCAAACGATGTGCTGCATACGGATGTCCGAACACGCCGGTGGATGGGGTATCGTTACATGCGTTTCCATTAAACCGTGCAGCTCAGTGTAAACAGTGGACACAATTTGTGAGGAAAAAGAGGGACAAATGGAACGGACCTACCAAATATTCGTACCTGTGTTCAAAACACTTTGAAGACAGTGCATATCCTCTAAAGTACACCATCATGAGAACCATGCATCAGACTCCCCCAAGAAAAAGATGTTTAAATGATGATGCAATCCCTACAATTCAAGTGGATTCAGATACAGTTGATGTCGTCAACCTAATGCCAATACACCAGTCAACACCTAAGGTCAAGAAACTGAGGACAGGTTACTTAAAGCGCGAGAACAGCAGGGTAAGTCTCCAACAGATTCCTAACAAATCTTAGTCATAAGTCATAACTAACAAATCATTCTGATTCTTTCATAAATTACGGGAAAATGTCCTATTTAATGTCTTTCACAAAATCTCTGTCCCCTTGGCAGGTGATTAGCTGCACGCGTTTACTGTACGTTGGTACACATGTGAATCCACCAAATTTTCAAACATAAAATCAAAACAAAACAATTTCACACACACATAATTGCCACACTATCAAGGCCCTGCCCACAGGGGCATGCAAATACTACTATTGATCTTTTTAGACTTTCAGTCACTGGGCACGTTATTTATATCCCAATACATGTATTATGACTGAAAGTCTAACAAGATCAATATTGATAGTAGTTGTATGGTGTTATGCACTGGACCCATTCCTATCTAATCAATTCAGAACAAAGGCTAGCTAGGCCCTGCTTGTAAGATGCTTCAGATGAAATTCTGAGGTGAAACAGATCAATTCAAGAATACCTGAACCTCGAACACTATTGAATAATATTTGTATGCTTAATATTTATGTTATTTTTTACGAACAGATTGCCCTTCAGTACCAGTCTGAAACACATTCAGAACCAGAGCCAGTGTCAACATTATGTACACCGACAGCGGATATTGGTATGGAAACTGAGGAAGACATCACACCTAGTACAGTAGAGCAGGTATAATACAATTATTTAATTGAAATAAGTAAAATAAACTTCAGGTCATTTAATGTGGTATTCATCATTTTGATCACAATTCAAGAGTATGCATCAGCCATTATGAATACTAATAGGCTGAAAAACTTAATTTTGTGGTTTTGTAAAGCATTGTGTTTATAGATTATGATTATTAAAACATGACCAACTAAACTGTTTCTGAACAGACAACCCTGTCACAGACGTTGCAGACCAGGTCATGTGCTACACAGCTGTCATACAAACGACCACAGGGAAGAAGTGTCCGTATTCAAGTCAAACCACACATGACGGAGACAGGTATTGTCATGAAATAAGGCTGAATATCCTCTGTCTAAAGCTGCAGGCTAAATTATGTGAGAGGAAAATAATGATTGAAGATCATATGGTTAATTTCTTTAATGACAACCCATATGCACAATATACAGAAAGGGTGAAAAACTTATAATTCCTTTTAAATAAAGCCACCCTTCCTAGTGTTGTGACTGTTGTCCATGCAAAACTGCATACTAATGAAATAATATTGTTTGATTATTTTTATCTAGGATGTCAGACTGTGCCACAGAAGCCCAAAATGAGAAGTGTGCAGACTCAGTGCAACCTTTTAATGCCACAAACCCTTCTGCCAAAGCCTGAACCCCCATTAGTCTCCAATGAGGAGCTTGACCAGTCATGGGCTTCAACAAATCTGCAGGAAGACCCACATGATTTGTCCTTTATCCCATCTGAATCGGATCACACTGAAGCTGAGTCTGACTGTGGTCTTGATGATGAAAACATGTAAGATTTTTATAATTGATAATTTACCATGCATGTATAAAAGCATAATCTATATTTTTGATATACATGCAAATAGCATGCTGGTTTTTTAATGCAATACATACTTATGAAGTAATCAATGTACATGTTACACCATTGAAAGTGTGAAAAATGCTGCTTAATGTAAAGTATTTAATATAACCATTTTGTAAATAAATTATATATATATACATTTTGTGTCATTGTATAGCAAACATTTAATTTAATTTGTGATCAACTCTTTTGTTATTGTTTCCTTTTTAGTGAATTATAGGAAAGGTGGTTGTTTAGTTTCAAATGAGGTCCATGAACAATAGTAACCTGGCCTGTCATATTTATACATGTGTTTCACTCACACCTGTCTAAGTCTATAGATAATTATCTGTGTTTCAGTAATTTTTATTTGTAGATCAGATATTTTTATATAGTCAAAACATATCGTATCAATGTCAACATTTATGTATTTATGCAAGTTATTTGTAACAAAACATCTGAAACAAACAAAATCTTAATTATTTACTTGTTTTTATTACAGGTCTGCAGGAAGTGGTAGATTGTTTTTAGTATCAGAGGATAAACTACTACAGTTATTCATGACCTGCTTTAGATGTTCTTCACCTGCCTTGGGCAACCTGACTCATGTTTTCGGTACTATGGTTAAAGTGGAACAGAACTGTGGAGTGTGTGGATATTGTTGGAACTGGATCAGCCAGCCCATGATTGGATCAATTCCATCTGGAAATCTGAAACTGTCTTGTGGAATTCTGTTTGCTGGATCATTACCATCAAAGGCTTTAAGAATATTTGACTTTATGAATGTTTCTTCAATTTCAAATGACACATTCTTGAAACACCAAAGACATTACCTGCAACCTGCCATTCTGGATGTTTGGGAAAGCAATAGATTCAGCCACATACAGGAGATACAATGTGATGGGAGGAAGATCTCTATTGGTGGTGATGGGCGTTGTGACACACCAGGCCATTCAGCAAAGTTTGGCAGTTATTCTGTAATGGATTTGGATGACGGAAGGGTCCTTGATGTACAGCTTGTTCAGGTATTAAATTGACATTAATTAGGAAGAAAGACGTTGATAAATATCTTACTGATTAGTCCCCTACCGGGGGGGGGGGGGTATAGTTTTGCGTCCTGTCCGTCTGTCCTTCCGCTATCTTGTCCGGGCTCTATCTCCTACACTACTTGTCACTGGAACTTCATTCTTGGGGTTCACCTTGGTGAGACAGTGTGTCATGTATCAAAATTTGGTCACTCTGACCTACATTTTGACCTACATCAAAGAAAAGGTTTGTCTGGGCTGTATCTCCTACACTAGTTTATTACGAATTTATCATCTGTGCATTCTTGGCATATAATTTCACATCCGGTGGGGGACTGTAATTTGCCAAATTGTCTTGTTAAATTTGATGTTTGTTTTCATGACTGGTTGCAAATATATTTTTTAATATGGATAAAACTTTAAAAGATAAGGAATGAGCAATTCCTAAATATGTATTTTTTTCTTTTTCTTTATAGAGCAATGAAGTGAAATCCAGTTGCCACATGGAGAAGGAGGGATTGTCACGGAGTGTTGCCTTTCTACGTAGCCAGGACATTATAATTGACACCATAGTGACGGATAGACATGTCCAAATACGAAAGTGGGTGCGGGAAAACATGGCTGGAACAAAACATTGTGTAGATGTGTGGCATGTTGCAAAAGGTGAGAGACATAGTGCCCTAGCGATTTTTTTAATACAAAAGGAAATAGGAATGATACTGGAGAAGATATTCATTTATAAATAACATTCCTCTTGTCCGAATATTGCAAAAGGATTGGGGACACGTACTCCTATAGTTTTGATCAAACTAATATCATATCTGTTTAAATAATTCATTAATTTTGTATAAAATGAATTTTTACTTTTCCATCAAATTGTAATCATTTATCATGTTTAACATTAGGATTTTTTTATTTTTATTTTTCAGGTCTCAAAAAGAAACTTGTTGCTTTTGCAAAAGAAAAAGACTGTGAAGAACTCAATAAATGGATCAAAAGCATATCCAACCATATGTACTGGGTGGCAGCCTCAACTCCAAGTGGTGACAAAGAGGTAATGTGGCAGAAGTGGGCTTCGCTTGAAAACCACATCCAAAACATACATGAAGGACATGGAAGCCAGTTTCCTCGGTGCCTTCATGCTAATCTCAATGAACAAGAAAGGAGGAGGAAATGGCTCAAACCAGGTAGGAACTTCATATCGCAGTTAACATGAACATGACAATAGCATTTATATATGTATTTTGTATTATGCATTGTCATTTGACAAGGCTCGAATGAGTAACATATCATGTATGTATTTCCAATATCAAATAAGGCCAGGGTTATGTATTTGTAATTGGCAGAAAATGGTGGTTATCAATATGTTTTTACTTGTGTATATATATATAGAGGTAGATATGATGTGTAAACAAGTTACTAGAGACATGTAAAAAGAGGAACTTCTTGTTTTATAACAGTGAATAATTATTTGTTTCTATTGTCAGGGTGCAAAAGTATGGTGAAATTGGAGAGACTCATTGGCTCCAGACAGATGAAGCTTGATATTCCAATGTTATCAACAGGCCACCAGACCTCAGAGTTGGAGGGGTACCACTCAGTGGTTAACCACTTCGCTCCAAAGATGCATGGTTTTTCGTATAATGGAATGCTGTGCCGGTAACTATATTTTAAAATTATTTCAACCATTATAGTACATCTGTCAATGTGTTCGACACAGAAGTGTTACATACATTTTCACTCTGTGAAGAAATTATTAATATATATATTTTAGTCTCAAATCTGTCCGAGGGGTGGGGACATTAATTATCAACATGACCATCATTTGTGTCATAAATCTACTGGCTTCATTTCTGAAGAATTTTATAGAAAAATTATCCAATAGGTTAAATGAGAATTTATGAATATAACTCCTTTTTTCCCAGACTTCTCCTTGCTGCACTCCATTTCAATGAAAATAGTGGAAGGGAACAAGCTGTCACAAGCCAAGGAGAGCTCTGTTACAAGATAGTCTTTCCCAAACACAAGAAGGGTGGCTATACTTTGAGGGAAGTGAAAACAGAGCCAACATTCAGTAAGTATAAAATTATTTCGTAAGGACATACAGTAGTGAATGCAGAATATATAAAAAAGGACATGTGAAATTAGATTCACACATGTTTTTTCGGATTTCTTTTATATAAATGATAATATGCAAACATTTTGACACTATAGTTTCTGCTTTTAGACTATGTCCAGGAACTGACAGGCAACGTCTTCACGAGGACAACTGCCTGCAGCATGACAAAATCAAAACACGCAATGCTTGCACACCCACCACCGCCTTTGTGCAATTCCTTTGAGAGACCAGTGAAGGAACAGGCTGTCTCCACATTCCAATCACGATTTGGCCATCATGAGTAGAGGCGTCACAATTCACCGCGATGCACTTGCAACACGATTATTTATGTTCGATTCAATTCACAACATATTTTTCCGGATTTTCGATATGTCACAATCTGAATATTAGTGTATGCCATTTCTTATGTGAGACGTTAAATTTCATTGGCTGATCTCTAAACCCTCAGCCAATTGGCTGCAAGGATACAATTTTCACAAAGCATTCATAACAAAATGGCGGACCGCGGTACGGAAATGAAAATCAAAAGTGTGAAAACACTTCGGGTTTCAATGTATCGACTGCTTATATATATCTCATTTTGTTTATATTTTAAAATAAAGGTGTGTTGAATCAAAATAATCGAATCGTGGTGCAAATATCAAGATACGTATCGAATCGTGGGTAAAGTGTATGTGACAGCTCTAATCATAAGTAATTGAAGCCAGTGTATGCATCGTCTTCAGCTGGAAATGTGCTCCGTATTGTAGACACTGCACATGAAGGAAGAGGAACTCTGACTTTTTTCCCAAGAAATCCCCAACACCAACGAACAAGTTGTCGATAGGCAGTGTACCTGTAACGCCTGAAAAAGAAATGTGATATTACACTTTCAGTAGCGAACAATATACAATTAAAGGCAAAGATTTTATTTGAAAAAAAAACGTTTATATTTTGACACTCCTGTCTATGTGCAGTGTTAACAGGAACTAATTTTAATATGAACCTGTGCAAAACACTTTTTTTTTGTCTTTTATTACAGGGGTATGCTGTGCGTGTATATATATATATGCAATTTTTACTTTGGACTCTCTGGTATATTCCCATTGTGGTATTGTTTGTAACTCTGGTATGCTGTTTGTAAGACAAATACATCCAGGCATACTGGGCGAAATCCTGGGTGCTCTGTAATACAGGCAAGACCCTCTATGTTATCTCGTGTCTCCTGTACACGCAGAATTTCCCCGCAACAGACACATTCTGGCAGAGTTGGCATAACCTGGCATCTTTGGCATTGACACCTAACAAAGATGAAAAAATAGATTTGCATTAAGAAAAAGATAATACTCATTCCTATAGTCTTCTTGCAATGACAATGTACACAAAATTACTGACAATGACATCTTTAGAAACCCATACGGAGGAATTTGGCCCTCTGAGTAAACAGCAACAGCAAAGTAAAAGCTTACCCATCATTTCTTATTTCCAAGGTAAAATGTTATAAAACTACACTTGAACCATGAACTGCAGTTCACACATTTTTGACACTCAATATGTAGAGTTTTACACATTTTCACATTTTGTAATTTGTAGTCATCAGAGTAAAATATATTTTCTTTAAACACAAAAGAGTGAAATTTCACAGCTAATGGTATTAAATATGTTCCTTTATGATTGCATTGAAAACAAACTATATAGGGACAAGAAAGTATTTTATTGGAGGTTATGAGATTGCAAAGTTCAATCACTTGTACCTACAAATTTTTGTTCTTATTATATATCTTCGACATCAAGTTTAATCTAGAGTTCCAGCATGCATCAGAGCAATCAATCACCTAGTAATATGAAGATAACATGCATTATTGTAATTTGTTAAAGTTGTAAATAATTTGTGAAGAAATTTGAATGTTATATTTTTACAGTTATATTTTTGCAGTAAATTTGACCTCTAGAAAAAATGATGTAGCTCAAAAAGGCTTGAATATTGCAGTATCTTGCACTTCAAATGAATCTTTTTCAGTATATTACCATGTTATGACGCACTTTGAAATTTATATCATAGTCGTCGCAAGAGCCATTTTTAAAAACGCAAACAAAACACTGACTTTTGAGTTTGAAATAAGTTTTCTTGTGCTATATATTTGAACTAATTTGTTTTTATCTGTAGACAAAAAAAAGTACATGGCTAACTTTTCTTAATGATTGTTTAACCGATACATTTGACGATTAAAAATATTTATAAAAAAAGTGATCCGATTTATGTACTGATCCGATTTGGGTCCTGCCACCTTATATAACGTATCGGTGGTAATAAAATTCGTTATGCAACTGTTTGTCGGTATTTTGTTGTTTATTCGTCAACCTAATGTTAGGATAAAATAAAGTGTCAATTTGTAATTTATATGGAATGTAATGGGGGATAATTACCAGTCGGTGTTTCCCAATCGGTCATCGTCGGGAGCGTCATCCGAGTCGTCACTTTGGCTTCCATTCAGCTCAGTGTCTGAGATTTCAGGTTCAAACTGATAAGGTTGGATGCCGTCTTCAACATTCTCATGTTCGTCGTAATCTGATACCTCAAAACTCATATCCAACTCGCAATCGGACGCTGCACTACTCTCGCTGTCACTGATTCCTTCCATGATGGCTGTCATTCGGTTGAACTTGTGACGTCACAGCCGAAAATCGTCCAATTCACCGGAAGTAACAATTATGCTAATTAGCGGAAAAACGACAGGTGCAAATCGCACACTTCAC
Organism: Chlamys rubida; assembly: GCA_032359455.1. Classification (NCBI taxonomy): domain Eukaryota; kingdom Metazoa; phylum Mollusca; class Bivalvia; order Pectinida; family Pectinidae; genus Chlamys; species Chlamys rubida. Next base: position 8,846 of record JAUMHH010165022.1, on the reverse strand, counting down.
GTGTCTGTATCTCGGAACTGAGTTGACCGATTTCGATGCGGTTTTCGACATTTTTGTTTTTAGATCATATAGATTGATTTTATATGCATTTGTATTTTCGTTCAGGGTACACTTTAAGACCAGAAACTAAATCCTTAGGGGAAAGGCCTGATCCTGGAGCTATTCCTGGTAGCATACTTGTGTTGTTTTACGCTTAAAAACATAATATCAAACTAATGAATCTTATTCTGAAAACATAACATCTGGGAAGTCGGTGATATTTGATACCATCCTTAATATATCCCATAATTTGAGCCATACATTAGAGGTCAAGAGTTCATACAATACGGATGTCACAAAATAATACCAAATAAATTACACCACCTAACTTTGCCTGAACATCTGCAGCACACCGAGTTTAGCAATCTCTACCCAGATTTGTATTGCCTTGCATTCATCGTCAAGACTCAACTGTCAACAGCTAAATCCAAGAAATGTTTTTTCTGACATTTTCTTTTTCTCCAGAAACAGTCTTAATATACATTTAAAACATGTACTCTTGCTTCATGAAGTTTTAAAGGTAAGAGATTTTAGGAAAATATGTGTTTTGTAAAACCTAAACTTCTGCAGAAATTTTTCAACAGGAGAATGGAGTTTTTATTACCATATTGAAACTACCACAGATGAAAAAATCACCAAGATAAGTCAAATTTAGTTCTGTCATAAATATGATTAAACAGAGTTTTAGCTGTAGACAACTTAAGGTGGAAGTGTGTGTAATGAAAGACAACTCTGGATACAGATAAATGATTTGGAGTTAGGAGATAACAACCATTTAAAAGTAAAATGTTCATAAATCAAAAGTCAAGTTTGCTCTTTGATCCAACTGTACCACATGACAGTACACCAGGGCGTAGATTGGGCACCGCGTCTTCCTGTGGTCGACTTGCTGTGTCAGATAACTCTGGAGGCAGATGAAGTTTCTGAAGGAAAACAAAATGTTGCCAATAATTTTTCATTTTTGTTTCAAACTTTTGAATTTTTTTTAAAGTTTTTAAGATATGTTTATTTTTTTTTCACTATGTTTCAAAACATTTGATAAAAGATGTATAAACGGGCAAAATATTTCTTTTTGAAATAACTGTTGTGACTTAATGAGCAAGTAGACACAATATCGTGCAAATTTTCTAAAAAAATTGTCTACTTATTAACATTTCAATATCTAGAAAATACAACTAAACATGGATGGTGAATTTTTATGGATTATGAAAAAACATGCATATATTTTCAAAAGTTATAAAATCCGTATTTGTTCACACCTCAATGGTGAATTTTTTCCTCCTCAATTTGAAAGCAAAGTCCAGGGTGTCTGGCATGTGACTAGTAAGAGAATTAAGTCTGGGCAGCTGTCGAATGTGGAACAGGCCTGCACAGAAAAGAGAACTCACTTAACATAAGTACCTACTGGGGGTACATACTGGCAATATTATTTGATACAATCAATTAGTAGTAAGATGGACTATATAGGCTGATTGATACATGGACATGTAGTTTGTTTCACAAACGACTCCCCTCCCACACAAGATCACCTGGAAATCTAAATAAGGAAGGTGTCTTACCACATGAAACCATCAAAAACACGAAATGTAACATTAAGTACCCATAGTTATAATAGTTTGAAGCCTTGTTCTGACTTGTATAAAATATGAAAGTCAGTGACTAGGAAAAGTCACAAATTACCTAAACTATAAAATACCTCGGCATAAACTTTTTATTACAACAATTATGAAACAAGTTATTACAACTGATATTTATCACTCTTGTTTTTTGCATTAATTCATATCTAAAATAGGAAATTATATTGAATTCAAATACATGTACATTAAGTTAATATTTAGTTGAGCACATTCAAGAATTGCATTTTTTTGTTATTTGAAATCTTTACATGTTGTTTAAAACACAATTATAAACAGAAACTGAGCTACTTACATACAGTAAGCCCTTCTTCTATGCAGTAAAATTTAAAAAAATAATCCCAAATTTCTATTTCATCACCTTTATATCAGTATAACGTAAATGATGTCTACAAAACCAACCATGATATTCCTTGTAGGCTGGATTCTTTTCTTTGTCAGATCCCGCAAAACTTTCAAGATGAACCACTGTATCACATAATCTCTCCAGGCGACTCACAAAAGTAGCACTCTAAAAAAAACAAGCACCGTGAAATTTTAATAAAGACAGAATTTGGAACAAAAAGGCTTTCTTTGTTCAGGCTATGATAGCTCCAAATTTCATTTGCAGACACAAAATGAGGAGGCACGTAGTTACTGTACAACCAACCACACTGTAGTTTGGACTTTATATGGTTTATATGTGTATAATGTTTGTGAAAATTTTTCAAAAAGTGTGTTTGATCATCACTGGCACTATTCACTGAAGTGTTCTAGTACTGCTGAGTTACACAGGGACCTGAGCATTTTTTACAGTTATATTTTGGATTAAACTAAGGTGTTCAGAGTAATTTTAAAGGTTAAAGGGGTTTAGATCAACAGATATACAGATCATCTTTTCGGTAAAAATGCATATCCATAATAAGGTTAAAATGTCTTTCACTTCTGATAAAAAAACTGTATTTACCTGGTATGAACATTAAGACTGCAAAATAAGCTGTGAAATAAAAGTTGTCACACTATGTCTAAGATTTCGTCATTCAAGAATGGTGCACTTGTAGAAACAAGGGCCATTACAATCACTACTTACCTGGAACAGATGTGTTGGAATTGTTATCATACACACACCAAACGCTGTCCTCAGGATGGATCTAAGAGCTAGAAGGAAGCGAGGCATGGAGTAATCAAAACTCTCATGGTTATCACAGAATCCACCATTTTCTCCCCACTGTGGTGATCCAAGAGAATGAATACCTACAGAGATAAATGTAACATATGTTAGTAGGAAATGATGACTACTTAAGGAGGTATGCTACCTTGCAATGAAACGCATTTCCTTTACAAAAGAGTTCTATATTAAGAAACCTGCATCAATTAAATTGATAGTTGTAATACTTTTGAAAGTTACTCAAAAATGCACGCACTCTTTTCACTCAGTGATAAATAGACAAAATCCACCATTCTGGACAAAGTTTAGTGCATTTGTCTTAATAATAGGATACAGTGCCATAACTCAGTATATCTTGGGCACATAAGTGTTAGCCTGAAATATAATTGTACAGACACTGCTTTGACATGACGTAAGGTGAAGGTCACAGTGATCAGCATAACTTCTGTGGGTGCTGCAAGTATACTTTAAGTATCATAAAAATATCTTCAATGGATTTAAAGTTAATATGAGTTGAACATGATTTCCCTGAATATTTTGCACTTATTTCAACTTTGACCTAGAGGTAAGGTCATGGTGAATCAATTATAATGCACTGTATGACTAATTGACTATGCATACCTCCTATGGGTGATATGACAAAATATTATTTGAAGAACTAGATGTAACTCGAAGGGGGGCCTTCGTGAATACCCCCGCTTTGATTGATCAGGAATTGGTGGGAGTGATGGGCATGTGGATTGGAAGAATCAAGTGAAGAATTTATATGCTGCAAGTCTCACGTTACGTAGGTCAGAGGTCACGGTAGAGGTCACAGTGACCTACACATGATACGCGACACACCGCCTTCCATGCATGTACCCACAAACCTAGATTCATAACCGTATGTATATTTTGTTTTTGGTATCTTGAACAACATCTTGTTAAGTACCTTTAGGTGACATCACAAACAGACAAACCTACAAAACACAGTTATGTTGCAGCTTTACTCAAGCACCAGCTTTAAAGTAAAACACACTTTTATCAATGGGATTAGCTGCCTTCTGATTGGCCAGTTTCACCTACCGTCAATATCAACAGGATTAGCTGCCTTCTTATTGGCCAGTTTCACCTACCATCAATATCAACAGGATTAGCTGCCTTCTGATTGGCCAGTTTCAGCAACCCTTTTAAAGTCACCAATTTATCTGCCAAGACATGGGGATCTTGGTTAGCGGGGTCCTGGTCTTCATAGTCTAGGTCGGCCTTCCCTGGAGAGTGTGCTGCCCTGGCTAGAACCGTGTTCTCCATGTCTAGCTGTATCAGTCTGTCCTTCAGTTTCTGTGTCATCTGCTGATCCTGGAATCGAAGTCGCTCGTAGTCACCGACAACTTCGGAAAGTTCTGAGATCTTTGCCTCCAGTGTGGACACTCTCTTCTCACTTTGCTCTGATAGTTGTTTGAGCTTATTCTCCGCCTCCAAAACTCTATGTTGTTCTTGTTGTACCTGTACTCTATACTGGGCCTATTAATTTAAAAAATGTATATATATATATATATCATAGCTGCAGTTCTAGCTTTATGATACAGTCAATTTCTTCACATGTCAAGTTCGTTTGATTAAAATTTCACAGGAATGTTTCTCAAAGGATAATATTTTTCTGGCCAAGTCAAGCAAGATTAACAAAAAATATTTTTCAACATCTTAAGTTTATTTGAAGACAAACATTTGTATATAGCTGCTATCAATGTTAAATAACTCTGAGATTGTATGGTCTGACTCTCTACTAGCTAGCTACAGCTTATCCCAGTGCAGGAAGAGTTGGAACTGTATCAACAGTTGTTAATGACCACCGATTTTGCCATTTGCGGCATACTTTTATTCTAAAGTCCAGAATGACCAAGTCTATTTCTTAAAGAACCATGACTCTGACCTTCAGCTCAGCAACTTCTGTCTGCAGATTGAGGACCAGGGGCGAAGGTTCATTGGCCTTGTCCTCCATAGCTTGGAGTTTGGAGCGCAGACTCTTGATCTCGCGAGTCATTTCCTTTATCCTCGTCTCATAGTGCTCAGACATATTGGGTAAAAGTTTCTCCTTTTCTCTCAGGGCAGCTGTTGTGTCCTCCAGCTGGTGAAACAAATTACAAACAGGTAGGAACACATCAAGTCATGACCAGGTACACATCAAATCATGAAACAGTACTGTGAATCATGACTCAGTACACATAAAGTCATGACAAGGTACACATACAGTCACAACTGGGCAAACACAAGGTCATGACTACCAGGTAAGTACAGGTAAAAATCCTGGTTGATATCTTCTGTTTTTATCATTATTACAACGTATCCTTTCTGGCAATGTGATTTCACCATGTTTTTCATACAAAGGCATAGTTTCAAAGAATTGTTGTGATATGTATACAGAACCCCTTATCTATACACCTCACTTTGTAGACTTTAATGCAATTGCAATTTTTCTGGCAATAATACAGATTTATGTTAAATAAAAAGAACTTTGTACAGGTATAAAAAATTATATATTTAAAAGATTTCCTTCCTCGCTAAACTACCAAACTAATAGGTATTACCTGGTTTTCCAGCTGTTCTTTAGAGTTGCGTTCCTCAGCGAGCAGACGTTGAAGTTCTCTCAGCATTGAGGCATGGTCATTCTGTTCCTTCTCCCTCTCAGCCTGCTGAGATCGGATCCGGTTTTTTAGCTATTAAGACAAAACACTGGTTTTTACACACTGGTGATTGAGAGTGGTGATTGTGTACCTGACTTGTGTCCTGGGAGACAGATGGTGAGATAGGACATGGGAGGAGGAACAATACATGTTTATCACGTACAATGTATTTTACAAAAATTCAGTTAAACAGAAAACATACTGCAGACTTACACAACATGTACTGTTATTCATAATATTTTACGGCTCACCTCATTTGATGTCTGTTCTAAGGACTTCAGTTCAGCCTCATGTTTATTTTGTTGCTCCTCCAGTTTTTTTGAAAACTCTTCATTCTCTTGCTGTAAAAAAAACCAGAACCCATTTCTTACCGATAACTTGAAAAACAGATTATTGCACACATTTTTGGTAAATTCAATGATTTAAAGGATCTTGAATTTGTTTTTAATCTATACATGGTTGAAACTACGTCATGTAATTCCAAATTTTTATATGAGCTTGCCAAAAAGGCTTGTCAATATAAAAACTTTATATTCTATATCTATATAGAATAGTTCTGTGTACTAAGACAGGTTGAATTTACAAAGAGTAAAACTGACTATGAGGCGTTTCTTATCGCTGACGTAACTGGCCTCCAGCTTCGACTTCTCTTGTGTGAGGGTCAATAGGGAAGCAGTGAGGGTCTGGAGCTGGTCGTCTCTCCCCTCTGTATCCTCCGCATCTGCAGACTTAATACAATCGTTGTTTAAACAATATTTCTGCCATAACCTATACATACTTACCACTCCCTGCCCAAGTAAATAACAGCAGTGCCAGTGATGAACATATCTGCTTTATACCACAAGTGGTTAAAAGGCTGGAAGCATTTTTTTTATTCATAAGGATGTCAAGATGCAGGCATAAGTAATATGAAGTTGCATGGGAAACTTGAATCATGTGTCCAATATCGCCTTCATTGTAATAATGTGAATTTATCCAGGTAGAACTAGATGTGAATTTATCCGGGTAGAACTAGAAGTAAATTTATTCGGGTAGAACTATCTTATAGGTGTAAATTTATTCGGGTAGAACTATCTTATATGACAATTGATTTTTAAAATATCAACAGAATTTCACAAGACATACCCTGTTATCAATGTATCAGAGACAGAGTGCATTAGTATTAACTCACTTGTAATGGGTCATCAAACTGCTTCCCTTCCGTGTCGCTTTCTGCCGCTGAGGAATCCCCCCCATCGTCAGTGGTTGGTGGTCGGTTTGGTTGCCTTGGCGACCTCTCCTCCTTACTAGACTTTGATAAGACCTTGACACTAGCATCTAAGGCCTCCTTCTCTTTGAGCAGACCTTTGTAAGCCTGGACCATATCTGAAACATTGACAATATCCAATATTCGTCAACACCATGGCATCATGCATGTGAACATTCAACCAGTCATTATTTCAAGATGACCATTTGTTTCAAAATGTAGTGAGAACACTGAACCTTAAGAGCTAATATTGGAAAATTCACATATATTCGCCCTAAATCCTGTTTGCCCCAGGTCGTTTCGCACTAAGTTGTTACATATGCACTCTCAAATTATTTTTATGGTGGTGAAACGTTTTTTGTCTGGTTTAGTTTTGTATGGCCAATACAGTCTTATTTGAGTTTTTTTAGGTCTCCCTTAGCCTTTTTGTTTTGTCATTGGACTCGTTAGATTTTTACGTGGTTGACCAGACTGCACATATATACAATGTACAGTAGTTACACCTGCAGGAAAGACTTCCGACACATCAACTGTTCGTGAAACCACAGACTTACGATGTAGATCTAATTCTGTGTTGAACCATGAAAAAAGTGAGTTAACTGATATTCATTACTTAAAAATGTTTTGAGGCTGAACAGGATTTAGGGTGAAACAACCTGGATCCGGTATATAAGTTCCAATATTATGTATAGATATTTAAACCTTTCACCACTGTAGACCATAATGGACTCATACAGATCAATGAATGGTAGAGTCTACTAAAGTTACCTAGGGGTGAAAGGGTTAAGCATAACATTTACTAAACTATCATATCAAGCAAGATGACTAAAGGTGAATCCACTACATTGTACATTACAAAACCGAAATCATGGTGCATCATATACGGTCTCCAGAGAGTGAGATTCATGTCAGTTATATACTAAACATGATTTGTACCTCTAAGTCTCTTTTCATATCGCTGTAGTTGATCCTTTTGGCTTTCTATAGTTTTGACTAAGTCCACTCTTGTCGTTCGCTCCATGGCCATGTCTGAATCAGCTGTAAAAGAAAAATATCCATTACAATATACATAGTACAAACCAATACATGACTGGATATTCTTGGTGTTGTAAACTTTCCTCTAACTCTATGCTAGGAAAGTCTGGCATTCCCTAGATTTATATTATGTTCATTCTGTCCAAACTAAAATTCAAGGTATTGTCTCCCACTCATTCTAATAGTCAATTTTCCAAGCTTTTTGTCTTTGACAGTAATCAATGCAACCTTCTGAAAAAGTCTGATGTTAATCTTATAGGCCTACTTACTTAATCAGACAATATGCATCCAAATTCATAAAGGGCCGTAACTCTAAAAATAACATACAGATAATACTGGTTATCAAAGTTGTCTGGAGCTTTTACTGTTTGAAGTTACTGAAGATATCGAGTGGGCATTGCTGATCTAATTTATAAAGGGCTATAATTATTAGTCCGCTAAAACTGACCATAATCGCAGGCTCAAAAATTCTGATCGGTCGCCTGTTTATGGTCAGCTATATATCGACCGCTCTATAAAACATTCGAAACGTCGAAATCGGGCGACAGCGATAGTGAGAGTTATACATGTTTGTCAGAGAAAATAATCATACCGTACTCAATACAATATGGACGCTACATCGTTTTATTCAATTGAGGTGCTTTCGACTGCTCACATGAATCTCACTCTCTGGAGACCGTATACGATACACCATGATTTCAGTTTTGTAATGTACAATGTAGTGGATTCTTCTTTATGTCATCTTGCTTGATATAATAGTATAGTAAATGTTTTGCTAAATTATCACAATAATAAGTAATATCAAAATAACTCTGATATTCCCAGCATTATAATTACGAAAACAACTCGATTGCGAGGAAAAGGTAAACTTGTACACGTGTTTTTGTTTGACGGAAGCAATTCTGATTGGCCAATATGCCTACATATTGATGTACGCAAGATGGCTGTCGATGTGAGCAGTCGAAAGCACCTCAATTAAATCAAACGATGTAGCGTCCATATTGTATCGAGTACGGACATGACATCTAGTCAAGTGAGCGAGAAATGAATCAACTGAAATAAAGGTATGATTATTTTCTCTG
>JAUMHH010165011.1:0-17021 GCA_032359455.1 Chlamys rubida | reverse complement strand
GTCAGAAGTAGAGACAGAGGTGAAATATGAGTTAAAAGATTCTGCTTTATCCACAGGATGTGATTTAAGTTCACCATCTATTACAAGAGGAGCATCATTGTTTGATTTATTGTTAATGTTCATAATAGACTTTGCAACCCGCCACCACTTACCTGGAGGAATAGATTTGTCAATAAGGGAATTTTGAAGTTTAAGTAAATATTTTTGCTTAGCTTCTCTTACAAGGTCAATAACTGTATTTCGCATATCTCTAAATTTTTGCCAGGCTGCAGTAGTATTAGTATGTTTGGCCCTGTTATGTTGACGATTTCGTTTCCTAATGTGTAATCTAATATCATTGTTCATCCAGACTTTATCATTTGGACGAATAGTGACAACTTTATGTGGTACATATTTTTCAATACAATTATGAAGTTCACTGGAAATAAAATTATTCATAGTCTCTATATCAACATTTTCATTCAAACAGGTATCCCAATCAATATTAGATAAATAGATGTTAGCATTAACAAAGTCAGTATCACTAAAGTACATGATAGTCTTTTTATATGCAGATTTCTTATGAGTTTTGAAAGATATATTGCAACTAATTGGACTGTGATCACTACAAATTGGAGTTTGGACAGAGGGATTTTTTACTATATCAGTATTGTTAGTCATAATAATGTCGATAGATGTAGAAGAAGTAGGAGTAATTCTTGTAGGTTCGTGAATAATATTAGTAATGCCAAACTTAGTCATAATCCGCATGATGTGAGAATTTGGTTGTACGTTTAACATATCCTGATTGATGTCTCCAATAAGTATATAATCTTTGCCAAGTTCAGTGATATTGTCTAAGACATCATCAAGTTTACTCCAATAATCCACAACAGAGTTAGGGGGTCTATAGATGCAACCTAAGAGTAATGTTTTATGACTAAGGGTAATTTCAATCCAAATGATTTCTAAATCTGCTTTCTCTAAGTCTAGTCTCCTTTTAGATATAATTTTGTCATTGGTATAAATAAGAACTCCTCCACCTCTTCTATCAAGTCTGTCTTTACGGAAAATATGAGAGTGATCAGATAAAGAAATAGCATTGTCAGGGATAGAGTCATTGAGATGAGTTTCCGTAAGGCAGATGATGTCATGATCAGCAAGTTCACTCTCAAGGATATCAGTTTTATTTCTAAGTGAGCATATATTTAAATGTGCAATTGATATGTCATCAAGGAGTGAGTAATTTCCCATATTACCTGGAGGACCGGGATTGGTATGGATATCCATACACAGTAAAATAAGTTTAAGTTTGATGATAAGCATAAATATTATATTAAAAATATTCTCTCCATGTGACCTGAGTAGATATGAAAAAATCAATTTCATTTTGGTAAGTGATATTGTGCTATACGTCATCCCCAACACACACATTCTACAATCAGCTAAGATTTTCCTAACCGTTATCAAATACTGATGGATGATATGAGGCTTCTAACAGTATGTGGTAGGCATGACGTACAGCAACAGTATACACAAGATCTGGTAACATTGGTTCTAGATAATAAATCAATAGTAAAACATTAGCAAGTGTGAATATATGAAATGTATGCAGGTGATGATTCAATGAAAGTATGTTTGAAATGATAATTGTATAAATCGTATATAGGATAATTATAGAGAGAGTCACTATGTACAATACGTACATACAAGTACAAGCATAGCAACATACTGACACGAGCGCTGGACCTGGACACATGCTCAGCCTTCCATCCATTGTCATTATATTAGGACACTCACGTCGTTCAGAGATGTAAAGGAAGAAAACCAAAATGTTACATTTTGTGAGCTGTGAGACGTTTCTATACAACCATTTCTGACCAAAAACAGTCACGTAACCACCCAGAAGAAAAGGAAAACTAGAGTGATCGGAGTTACCCGACTTGTTCCTATGGCTTTAGCAGTGTTGTTTATGACATCTGCAACGACGCCATCTTAACATACAAGACGTCTTGTCTTTTGTCATAATTGAACATCTCAAACAGTTACAATAGAGTAAGATTACATTAGTCTAATATGATATAGCAAAATACATTGTAGGTAGTCGGTTAACTGCACTAAAGCCAAAAATATTCTGTTCCATTGCAGATAAAGTGAAATAGTTGTATTGGTACACGTTTGTTTCATACATTTAACTGTTAGATAATTACTTAACTACACATTGTAGATATTTTATTAAGCAAATCTTACCAGAAAGTATTTGAAAACGGCAGAATTGCCTTTCAAGAGTCGCCAATCAAAATGGCGCAGGCTTTTCGTTGAGGTGATATCATTAGAACATGGCGACAGATCAATTCCACATTTTTATACAGTAATATTTCCGTCGTTGTTGAAGGTACTTTGCATATGTTATATGTAGAAAAAATCATGGTTTTGCCGTTGAATACCATACGATATATTCAATTCTTATGGTTGAATATACCAACACATATCAGTAGCCTGTCACATTCGTGAAATATATATGGTATTCATCGGTAAACCATTAAACATCACCTACATGTTAATATCTTGGTATAGATACACTATAAATCACTATGATATTCAATAAGTATTGAAGTAACTATATAATGCCATAATGATTGAAAACAAAATTGTATATACCCTATAACACCCATCAAGATATGGTAAATATTTACATTAATGCGTACGTATAGTAAAGAGGACGTCGGCGAAACAGATTAATGTGGAGACACTGTATTTTGTTAATACGTTTAGTGACAATAAACACATCATCGAGTAATAAATTTCTCTTCAAACAGAACCAATGTATACAAAGTATTCACATTACCGTCGTCGGCTTGCTAATACATGCAGGTTTGCTTGGCCGGTAAGGGTTGTCCTGTTAACGGTCGTTACTGGTGTTTGCGTAGCGTGTTTGTGACTTAAGATAAAAACGTGTCACAGAGCCGATGGAAACATCAGAACCAAACCTTCTTACATTTAATGACTTATGTCCTCATGTTTGCTGAATTAATTCATATTGGTAACAAAAAGCTTTTTGGTCTACGTATGTGCTATGTCTGAAAACATATAACTAGCTCAGATCAAAGTCGAGTTGGTGTGATAGAAATAGCGTGTTCATAGCTTTCTTATCACAAACTTGTCATTGCAACGTTGCATACTGACAAGTGCTCCTTCTTGTTATTGATATTTCACGTCAGGATTCTGAACAGCATTATCAAACGAATGAATAAAATATTATAACCAAGGTAATAAACATGATGATTCTTAACTTATATATTGTAAATTGTATGATTTGATATGTTTTATGTTTCAATTAGGTAAACTATAAAACATAAAAAACCAGTGAACCCAATTTTGTATCGAATTATTTCCTAAATATCTTAATTATGTAAAGATTGTCAATAAGGATGTGCAAACAGAATATTTAGCCGTTTGACGTTTGATTAAAACCGTATAACAAAGGCCCTGGACATCACCATGGAACTGTCTATTTAACGATAGTCTGGCGAATGCTAAACACCGACTGTACCAGTAACGAGTCTGTAAGGAGCATAGCCAATTTTGTGTCATTGGGTTACTCATTCACCCCTAGATTTTAACAGTAAACTGTCCAATTCATGGTCTTGGAAGAGTCTAAATGTGACTTTATGGATCAAAGGATTAATGGTATGTATACGCCTGTTCAACTCGTATCGACCATAGGCATCCTGGTGGCTGTATATATACATAGTATGAAATAGTGTCTCTTACATTAGAATGAAACTGTATTGTCATGTCGCATAACTATCTCTTCAGACACAGCAGTGAGTTTGAGCTGTTGATAGCTTACTTTGATGTCTTAACAATCGTCACAGTTATAATTTTAAAACAAATAATTCCTCAAAGACATTATGTGTATTTTATCTAATTTATTCATGTAAAATGTAAATTTACTTAAGAAATTAGACACATGTGATCAAATACTGTCTGTATGTCTATCAAGAAGAGTGTCAATACCCCAATGTTGTCACAACGTTTCTACACCGAAAACGGAAGAGTAGTGTAATAGTTACGCCGGAACCGGTGTGACGAGACACATGCATTCCGGATTACACCAAGGAAAGCGGATTAAAAACAAACATTATGTCTGTTGCAGTGCAGCGATGAGTTAGATGAAGATGACGAGGTGGAGGACACAAAGGTTGATTCAAAGACAAGGTACGTCACTTTATCATACATGTCTTTTGTCTTTGTCATTTCGTACAATTGTTGTCATGTATAGTAAGTGACTTCGACAACAGATTACATGGTAAATAGTTAATAATACCAGTAACCATGTAGTGATTTATATGTCTTTAAATATATCTATGTTAACAGCATATTTGTCACAGGTTAAAATGAAGAATGCAAAATTCTTTTAAAATAACTCAGTTGTAAGAGCCTATGTCATTAATAAAGTAGTAGGTAACACAGAAAGATTTACTTAGCATCAACGTTATTCCCATATACAAACTATCAGGAAAGATACACTTATATGCTCACGGCGTCCTGTCAAATATAATGGGCCATAAAATATGGACTAAATACGTGTAAATTATACTGCCATGGCGCCGAATATTTATTATGAGATAAATACTATATATCCTTATACTTGTAATAGTGTTAATTGAATATGATAAAAACAAAAAATAAATCGTTGTTCTATTTCCTTTTTAAAATCAATTTTTTTGGCTATTTTGTTGTACAGATTTGTCCTCAAACTACATTCATCTGGTCATGCTAAGGAGGAAGTATTTAAAAAATTTAAGTATATATATTATATTATATTTCGTTGAAAGACTTAACATTTTAAAATATTTCCTCCTTAGCATGACCAAATGACAGATTTTTGTTAAGCAATAATATTGCATAACGCAATATGTCTTGTTAACTGTTTGATTAACAGGCCAGAATCAGAATAAGTAAATATCTGAGCACACAGCTCGAAGGAATACGTATTCATGTGAAGTGTTTTGGTATAAACAAGTGTATAGGATAAGAACAAACAACGAACAATGAAGTTTGTCTATAAACCAGATATCGCCATCAAAATAAATATTTGAGCATGATGTAAGAAAGCATTATATTGAGGTAGTATTGTAAAGAATATATCTATGCAAAAAAATGTTCAGTCTTTACAATAGAACCATGTTTCAAAAAATCCATTAATGCTTCGAGAAGAAAATGAAGAAACCAAAGTGTCAACAAATTTGTTATGCGAACTTAAAATCGATAAAACCTATAAATAAAGGAAAGATATACATGGCTACTATTGAAAAAGTACAAGGAGAAAAAGACCAGGTGTATCGCAAGGGTGAGCGCCTTCTGTTTTATTGATGACACCCGACATGTAAATGTAGGTCAAATCCAAGTAATAATTCCACAAATATGAATAATTACTTCCAGAGCAGTTACTCCTCGCCACAGATGACCATAGTTTAATGAAAAAGTCTGTTTCCACAATTATAAAAGAATTATATATAGAATATTGGAGGAAACCGGAATACCATGAGACCCCATAATATTTAAGGTCTGCTTGGTACATCAAAGCATGGCTTATTTGGAGTGAGAGTTTTAACCACTGTGTAATCTAACTGGTTGATCAAGTCATTACACCTGTAAAAGCTTGACTTGTTATTTCACGGTTAACTAAGAATACTCTAACTTTCGTAAGTAGCACATTTTGAGCTTGTTAACATGTCGACTGCTTTTCTTACTACCTGAATGTTTTGTTTCAAACCTTCCCTTGATCATCTTATGTATCAAATATACACGTGTATTCTGGGATACAGGTTTAGTGTAACCAACCTGAAAATAATTAATTAGGACTTTGGACATTATTAACAATACCCTCTGCATCCTTATCTATACCATCTTCATGTAGAATTATCAATCAATTACTTAGTGTTGGAGTTATTGAAAAAGGTTGACAACGACTTTGGAATGCATCTTTCTCTCTTTTTTTCTCAAATTAAACGGCTGCATTTTGTTTTTGCTTGGTTGGATAAACACTTTATAAATAATAGCGCTGCATGTAGGGGAAAAGTTAGTCGTATAGAAATCGTTTGAAAATCTAAAATATTTTGTTTTCATGCATTGTTTTGTAGTAGTATTTCTCGGAACAGAGCAGGTATTATTTTTACATTTGTCGGTGACAGGCGATCACGAAGATGCTGTCACAAGTTGGCTGGGGGTTCCGTATGGAATTGAGTTCACGTTAAATGAGTGCCGATCTATATAAACTAGTATGATATTGATGATTAACAGTATTCACACAATATTCCAAGGGAGTTTTGTTCGAACAATTTTCTCGTCGCGTGCCCTTGGGTAAAATGTCAAGTCCACCTGTGGTGGTCTTTTGATTTCCTCCTTGCGCCCGCGATCGGAAAAGTGTTCTCGAGACCAACGGTGAGAAAGCATTTCGCTTATCTATAACTATAGTAAATCTAGGTCCCCAACGATGTTTGGTAGTGTATAGGCACCATATTTCTTGTCGTTATGATAAAATAGCTAGTAAATCAAAAACAGTACGATATAAGAGGCAATTGCGCTTTGATACACTTCAGTGCCAAAACCACAACCCTATTGGTGGGTAATAGTAGCAGGGACATTCGGATTCTTTGTGTTGATACGTGTCTATCTTAAAAAGGTAACCAGGAGTTTACCAGAACCTCGATGTGAAAAGCTTATACACTCATAACACTGTCTATAGTTAATACACATGTAAACCACTATGTAAACTCAATATTTGTATTATCAAATATCATGTAAAACTGAACATAATCAATACACGTGTGTAAAACTGTATATAACCATTATACATGTTAAACTGTATATAGTCATTACAAATCTAAAACTGTATACAATAAATAGATATACATGCCTGTATTGTCAATACACTGGTTTTAACCGTATATAATCATTACACATGTAAAACTATGTACGAAAAATAAATATACAAGTCAGTGTATTGTCAATACTCTTGTCAAACTGTATATAATCATTACACATGTAAAACTATATATATGATAAATAAATATACAACACTGTATACTGTCAACACTCTTGTCAAACTATATATAACCATTACACATGACAAACGTATAATCAATACACATGTAAACCCGTTAGAAAGTCTTAGAGCTGAAATTAGTTTTGACAAAATGTAAGCTTTATGGCAACTATTTCCGCGAGAACTAATAATTCATTCATTTCTTCTGCAATTTTCTTCCGGGTTCTTATTTCATTGATGATATTCTTAGAATGTTCATAACTCTGAAATACTAGAAAATAGCCATAATGCGTGATTATTTTCTAAAATGGTGATATCTTGTTGGAATCCAACGGAAACTCATCTTGATCATCATTGTTCTTGTCCTTGGAAATAAGCGATAAAGTGAACGTCTTACTACTCAAATATAAACCTTCTTGGAACTGAAATACAGATATTTTTTTTTTTTTTTTTTTTTTACATATACATAAAATAGCACGTTCTCTCACACTCATATTTACACGTTTTAAAATAACACTGTCATCATCCTTCACTTGATATCATCATCATCATCTTCATCATCCTCATCATCATCATCATCCATAATATATGAATATCATCATACACCCTAGTCTTACATCATCGTCATCACATCACTGTCATCATCCTTCACTTGATTTCATCATCATCCTCATCCTCATCCTCATCCTCATCCTCATCATCATCCATAATATATGAAATACAGTTATTTCGATTTGATATACTTTACAGCCTATTCAGAGTTAAAAGACATTCTGCAAATTGCTTCCAGCTTTGGTATGGATTTATCGATTTACTTAATTATAGGAGAGGTAGAAAATCATTTATTTTCCCGAACACAATATTCAAATATCGCTGTGGCTCCATACAATCTGGCGCTAACATAGGATATAGAAGCTGCTGATTCATTGATGAAATTACAATTCTTCCATACAATTCGGCACTCTCTGATAAAATAAATAAATTCAACGTTACTATAAGAGACCTATCAGCCTCATATCCCTCCAATTATGGAATGTGAATGTATCTCCATATATTTGTACTGTGTGTGCATAATGTAATGAAAGACTTGCTCATTACGCAAAGGAAACAGCATGTGAATTTAACGAGATATAATATGGAACCTCCTACGGACTTGGCACGGAAACAAGTTACGTTTAGGAGTAATGGTTATGCATCTACGATTACGGGCATGTGTGGCAGTCTCTCTGACACTTCTCTTTCGGAACTGTTTTTGAGTTTCTGTTGGTTCAAATTGGTTAAAACATTTTTTTCAAGATGAAAGGTAGGATTAATTTTATTTCCCTATTTTCCATTTCTTTGTCGCAGATTCACATCGGGCTTAATGATGTCCTCCAGTTACAATACATCATTTCAAAATTGTTAAACCTCGTTCTCCTCTCAATTTTGTAGGTTCATATGATACGGCACTACATCCTCAGTTTTTCTTTTGAAGCAATATTTGGTAGTTAACTGTACAGCACATGGCCACGTGACCCTATAGGAAGTTTACGATTGTGTCTTAATACGAAATCAAATACAAGAGAGGTTCATAATGACTTTTGTTAGGTTTTGCTATCCCCTATGGTCTTGCTGTTGACTTATCAAGTATGAACTCAGGCCTTATTTTTGCCATTACCATGCACTATTTTCTCTAATAAACCTAACCTTGAATCAGCCTCGGTCCAGAATATTTCTCTCAACTTCGTCTAAAGTTTCGCAGGGATAAGAGAATTAGCATTTCTTTCCAACGCCATTTGTTTGATGACGTTTTTTGTCATGATGTGTTGCTTTTATATAATCGTTCTCTCCTCTCCCTCTTTCTCTCGCCTCTCTTACCATTGTTGTGCTTCTGATAGGTGAACAAAAGGCACTGTCATGTCGTCGGACAAAAACACAATGGCAACATTTTGTGTCTACAGAAATACCTCAACGTCCCATGAAAAGCTTAGCAGAATTATCCCAGGGAAAATTCGTTTGGCAAAATATATTGTAATTCAACCTCTTACTGAACTGTTAACATGACAACTGATGAAAGTAGGGGGCAAATTCCAGAATGGCTGAAAATGAGTTCATGAAGATGAATACAGCCAATCTGTCAGATGAAATTACTTGTTGCAATGCATATCGTGCGGTACGCCATTTCACAACAACACTTTGTACAAACGAGAGTCTGCTGTTCAAGGTCAAGTTAGGCTCTGCGGTCAAGCAAGGTTTAGTTGTATCGACTTTCAATCAAGAATGAAACACTCTGGAAACCATGGCCATCTTGGTTTGGTGCATTGCACCATCGTGACAAAGCTGTAAGTGGTTTTAGCAGCCAGACATAGCATTATTCATATCGTTTATGATCCCTTGACGGCGACTGTTGCATAAACGTCAGTAATCTTATTTTAGTTGCTAGGGAGCGATTATGACAGGTAAATAATGTATACTGACTTGTCCCTGTTTAAATATCATTCCTGTTATATTTACAATAGCATCTCTATTTAAATAGTGACTTGTAGGTAATAAAGTTAATTCCACTGTCGTTATTATATCATTTTCTAATTTACTAGTACTTTATATGAAATTATTAACTCATTACACTATAGCACACGTTAATAGGGTCATGCAATACTAAAAAAGTTATAAAGTGTTTGCCGTTATCAGTACCACTTCTAAGTGATAGCATAGGACACTAGTAAGAATAAAGTATTATTATTTTATATTTAGAACTACCTATATTACTTGTTGATAGTATCATGTGATTACATGTATTACTGATAATGCCATATTAGTTAAGATAAGTTGATGAAGTGACTACAATATCAAGTTGTTTACCATCACGCGGTTGTGATTGCATTGTTAGAAGACTAAACAACATCCGTAAGTATTACATTTCGAGGAACACACCTAGTGTCATCGTGTTGGTGGTACAATGTAGTAGTACACACCTAGTGTCATCGTGTTGGTGGTACAATGTAGTAGTACACGCCTAGTGTCATCGTGTTGGTGGTACAATGTAGTAGTACACAGTTGTGTCATCGTGTTGGTGGTACAATGTAGCAGTACACAGTTGCGTAAAATAAAACAAGGTTGACTTTTTCAAAGTGAGTTTTTTAAGGATGTCCATGCAATACGTCATTTTGATTAAATGTTACGTATAAGTGTTTACAATCTAAAATCAGTGGTAATTGTAGTGTAAATATTACTTCCAGGTCATTTTTCAATGAACATCGCAAGTTGGCGTTGGTGGTTTACCGCAAAATTCTGGGTCTCAAAAATGTTCTGAATTATCATGTCTAAATTATGCTGAAAGTTTTCGTTTTGGTGTCAATAGCGAATGGTGACATTTATAATGAATAATTAGGGGTTGTATAGATCTCTAATATCACAATGATATAGGTGATCTTAACCAGCCGCGGAAGTTCCGGTTAACTAGATGACAGTAAAATTGGTTTAACCCAGTAAAACTAAAACCCTGACACGCTCCTTTTATGAAAATAACATTAACATAGCAATAACGTTTGCAACATACGTCAAAATAGTGTCAATTATGTTGGAATAAAGGATTGGTGCCAAATTGGGCATTCTTGTATTTCTAATCATTTTCTTTATGTTGGTAAGTATGGATTGTGAAAAGATTCATGTAGCACAACCAATAAGTGTTTAGATGTGACGTTTCTATATCTAGTACGGTATGAACTATGTCACCTTCATCAGACAAATGACTAGTGACCTTTGTGTACATGCGCTGCACTGGTCATTTATCTGATCAAGGTGACACAGTACATATACCGTACTAGTCATCGACACGTCACATAAACACTTATTGGTTGTGCTACATGAATCCTTTCACAATGGGCATTATTGTGCCTATCACTGATCAGTTTAGTTTTTGTATATTAAAAACTGTGCTAATTATTTCGCCATGATAAGTCGATAATATTTGCACATAGTTGACAAGTAGGTAACGGTAACTTTGTTATATACCGGCTTATTTATGTCAACAATTATCTTCATTTTGTGCCTAAATACACATTAGAACCTTACAATAAACTTCCCAAAGTACATCTTTATTAGTATCTTAACCAGATCTCAGGAAACGAGGGTCGAAAAGTGAGCAGGGGAGGAATACTTTCTTCATACCTTTTTTAAAACTGTAATTACTCAGTTGTTTGGCACAAAAACCACGAGACAACTGTTATTTGTTATTTAGACATGAATTCAACTTTCTGATGTATAAGACCACCATAAAAAGAGTATTTGAATACGTTGGTACATACTATTTGATGTATATTTTGATATATAAGTAGTAAGTGTACTTCGCTACCTTATTATAATAAAAACCTTAATTTTGTCTGCAAGTGCTTTCCTCAAGTTCAGAAGAGTCTACAGTAGATTAATATATTTGAAATAAATGTATGCCTATAAAAGTATTACATTCTTCCAAAAAATTGATGGATATTTTGGCGAAAACAATTAGATATATTACAACCCCCTGACACACACACAATTGACACACAATATATTCATTTGGTAGAAGTCCTTACATCTGTTAGTAGAATGTACTTGCCTGATAGCCAGGCAATAGTTCATTTAAACAAGTATTACATCTACTGTACACCTAAGAGTTTAAACACTACAAATTGTTATGTATCATTTTGCACAGTAAATAGCGTTGACTAGTAAGCAAATGATTGATTATATTAGTATCTCATATACCATAATGCAAGTCCAATTACCAGGCATTGAACGTGTAAACTACTACATACTGGAATTATCAAATATGTGCTATGTTTTCGGTCGTTTTTATTATTTGCTGCTTTAGTGTTACACAATACATCGAACTTATTTACAAAGATTCAACAATTTACATGTAGTTTTGTCAAAAAGAGGTCATTTGTAATTTTGGTCCCACATTTTACCCCCTCATATCTCGGAATGGTCTCCAACCTGACCTTAATTGCATGACATGTCATGACGGCTTTACCCCAACGCATGTTTGCCAAACAATTAGGACTTATCAGTAAAATCCACCTGATTGTCCATATTGGCACCCACCTTTTATCAGGGTTGTAGAATAAATAGAAAGACTAGTTTTTTTAGTTTGCCATTGCCATTATTGTATTTTAACACACATACAACATATTCTATATAAAAATACATATCATTGATTGGCTGACAATACTGGAACCAGACATTACGGCTGCTGTATATCCGCCAAATCCTATATACGCCATGACACGGTAGTAGTTGGATTAGAATCAGGGGTTGTCTTCAGGCAGTGCCCAAATAAGAATAACGTGCTCCTAATTGTATACGTTATCATCACTACATCTCAGGCCCTGGTTATCAGGTTCTCGAGTCTATCAATACCATATAAATAATAAAGAGAGAGAGAGAGATCAATTTGTATGAAGACTTCCTGTATGGTTTAGATGTGTAGACTAAAAATTCAAACCAAATGCAGTTGATCGTCGCAAATGTTTTCAAGCCATAAGCCAACTTACGAAACTACTGTAAATCTTAACCAATATATAAATAATATGTGCGACATTGTCAGTATATAAATATTATTTGTGACATTGTTAGTATATAAATATTATTTGCGACATTGTTAGTATACAAATATTATTTGCGACATTGTCAGTATATAAATATTATTTGCGACATAATTAGTATATAAATATTATTTGCAACATTGTTAGTATATAAATATTATTTGCGACATTGTCAGTATATAAATGTTATTTGCTACATTGTTAGTATATAAATATTATTTGCGACATTGTTAGTATATAAATATTATTTGCGACATTGTTAGTATATAAATAGTATTGGCTACATTGGTAATATCTACGTGGATTATACGGAAACATGATGTTGAATGTTTCAGGTTGGTTTATAATATTGGTCTAGCAATACAATCATGATGTCATGATTCCCTGCTACTGTTAAGCTGTTATTTTAGTGTACTTAAACTTCACTTATAATCAAACTTCAACAGATCAGCGCAATGATGCATTAGCACATTCACAACATAACTATATACAGTAACTTCAATTAGCACAATCATAAATAAGCGCAGTAATTAATGCTAGAAAAACGCTAAAATAAAAACTCTTAACTTTGTACGTTTACAGTATAAATGATGTTCCCTTATTTCCGTTCCTTTGATTTTAATTTGCTGTCGTTAATTCTACCACTATTCTGTCTCTTTGCAGGTAAGGAATAAGAATAATCAATTGCAAATCCATCTGAATTTTACGACATCTCTTTCACTATTATAGTGCAGAGAAAACCGTAACAAATATTCATATTTTTTTTATCGTTATCAGTTATGGATGGATACCATTTGTGAAGACGCATCCCGTACTTAAATACAGATTACAGCAGATGTGCACAGTTCTTACTTCTGTCGTCTCACTTGTATATCTGTGACATTCAGATCGATACTAGGAATTTGGTTTAACGCATAGCAAGCTTCACAAATGCGTGAGACACAGTTTATTTAAACTTGTTCTTCTATTAATATAACAAACACAAACTGTACTTTGCAATACTTTTATTATTTCAATTTTAATTTATAGTGTTGATTGACCTTACTTTTATCAATAACAGAATCGACAGATATATGTTAAATTGGATTGATTAATTTCCCATATTTATAGTATTTTCCTATCTGTCAATCATACTTATATCGCATAATTTAATTTTATAATGTGTCACGGCTTTTAAAACATAGCACTTGGCATATCAAAGCAAATATGCATCTTCAATTTACTTACTTTACTCTCTTTGTCAATGCATTTGTATAATAATCCATTGTCACATAATCACATATATGTGTATTATTCTCAGCGTCGGTGGTCCACAATATGTGCATTTTTTAAGTATGACAACATACTGAAACTCATAATAAACTCATAAATGTAAAGCAACTTAAGTGCTAACAACTGTGTGATAGATATTGTTTATGTTTAAACATCGATGCGTTATCAATAGACATTTTTCTCAGGCGGTCGAAAGGATATACTTTAACATAAGCGTATGAATTCAATAAAAACTATATACAGTAATCATATTGTTCTATATCTTGTATTTTATGCTACATATTTTTTAACTTTTGTGTCTTGACAAGGGATGGAGTGTCTTGAAAATGTGACAAATTTCTGTTTCGTTATTACTTCACTGTTAGTTATTGTTATAACTGTATTTCCAAATTGCTTATATAATACTTATCCACTTTGGTAACTGAAACTGAATATGCTTTTCGCAACTCGGATCGTTTCAACTTGATATATACGTTGCAGTATTGACCTGTCTAGGCACGCTGTCCAAGGTTCTCGCTTCTAATGAAAGTCCTATAGTGCCCTGGAGAGTAAGAATAGAACGCAAGCGTATCAAATGTCAACGTGAGGGCTCTTAACTAGACAAACAGGAATTGAGGCAGATGTTCATGGAAAATTATCACAACATTAACGGAGAAATACAGTCAGCTAATTTATAAACAGAGGAATACATGACAAGTTCGGTCAAGAGATGTTAACAAGGTACCACTTATATGCCCTGATGGTTATATGACTATGCGTGTATTATGTAAGGTCTGATTGCTCGTCCAGTTCAGAACATTCCAATGACTATAGCAAATATTTCCATCAATCCTGACGTGGTACGTATACCTAGACAGGGTTTGTTAAAACCTCAATAGTAAATGCCTATTCGGTGAGTGACGCCGCCCATCAAAGAAAAGACATGTACAAATCTTTGAAGCTTGCGTTTCTTTACAGTTTATTTTCACACCTTACAAAATATATTCGAACAATTTGATATGTATGTGTGGCAAGGTTTACTATAAAAATGCCACAACTTTGCAAACGAATGTACAATCCAATCTATTCTGAAGGTGTAGCCCAATAAATAAGTCATGGAGCTGTCGAGTAAAAACGTTGAGGGTCATAAGCTCACTTAAACCATTTATGCACGTGAATATAATGAAGTCTGGGATTCTTTTTGCACTGTTTATTAGATCTAATATATGTATCAATTTGTCTGTGGGCGTGATGAATCCCTCCACATGAGCTGAGAAACATCATACAGGAAATTTATTAGTGTGTGTTGTCCCTCCCATGATATCATATGTTTCCAATAAATCTAGTTTGATTGATATAATTGCAACATCATGAATATACAGGCTTTGTTCTCACATACAAAGTTATTGTCAAGATTAGATACGATTCGTCAACAGATATATTCTAGAAATTTGTCTTCAGACTGATTGCTTCAACCTGAGAACAAACTACCGACGATTGTGAACTAGTTGTAATATAATAGGAATAAGTCTGGACATTCGTGCTTTGTCCGGAAATTGACCGGAAGAACTGTATTCCATAACTGCTTACACAGCAAAATCTGATATACGGTTGAGACATCATGCCATACCATAATGCTGAGACTATATAAATCTTTTTGGAATATATCCAAATAAGTTCGTTAGAAACAAATCAATCGCATGTCGCCAAAGAAACTACAGGAACTTTGAGGCCACTGATTTAGAATCTCAAATAGTTAAAAACTGCAATGGAAAATAGTTCAGAAATCTTATACAAGAGTAAGATATTATTAATAGTAAAATGAACATGTTAACTGATTGACATTTCAGACGAACAATTGGATTGATGGAAACAACCCTCACAACGGATACCATACTCCATAACAATCACTCAGCTGTACAACGTCGTGGGGATGTCAGCATACGCCAGGTGTGGCCCGTGGAAGACGGGCCAGGGGAAAGGTGCAGCAAAGACACAGACAAAGCTTCAAAATCACCGCAACAGGAAGTAAGTAACTACATGGTTTAAGCTTCCTATTTGTCACATGGTGCTAATTTTAGACTAAATTTAAGTTTTATATTGATGCTCAAACAATTGCCTAATGCACTTTTTCTGTGATTTTCATTCGCGTGTGTGGCTTTATGAAGACGGCTTTGTTTCTGTTTTTCTTCTTTCTTTCTTTTTTAATATTCGTTAAAAATGCCTCATCCCTAACGCACTGTTTAAGATTCCTTTATATAAAATAAAGGGGCAATCATACATTTATTGCATTGACATAAAAACCTGGTAAATTGTATCCATAGCCAACAGAAACCCATCATAATGACGTAACAAGACGAGTGTGGGACCCGGACGGCAACCTCTGCTACAACTGGATGGTATGTAAAGTTAAAGCAGTCCTAATCTGGAGATAACGGTTTGTTTGTTAGGGTTTGTTTTGCTTCAAATTAATAAGAAGTGATTAATAGAAACTTTCCTTTCCTCACCTTTAGGATGTGACAGAGAAATCTCCAACCCGAGACGTGATTTTTGGTGGTCTAACCCGTTGTTCTGCAGAGGGTTACACAACAAAATCACCCCGAGGGCAGAAATTGCTCAGTTACATCCTTAAGTTAGGGCATAACAATGTTTTCCCATTTCCTCAATATGCAATGTTTAAAAACAATAGTTTTCAGCATGTGTCATCTGTTTTGTTAATCTGATGTGAACATGACCTGTCCTGTCGAAAGCTGTTTATGACGTCATATATTTTTGTTCCCGTGACGTCATAGTATGGTTTCATTCTGTGTTCTATCTGTCATACCATGGGTTGACAAAGAAATCATTCCCAACGAGATGACAGAGAAATCTTAAACAGATCAAACGGTATACAATTTGGTACAAGGTGGGAGAATAACAGAATCGTCCCATGCCGGAGACAATGTGACAGAGAGGTCTCCAACGCTCGAGGAGAGTATTTGTTCTCTAAACCTCAGCAGAGCCTCGGGTTAGACGACCACAAATTCACCCTTCGAGTTGGAGATTTCTCTGTCACATCCTCAAAGTATGGTATACGCTTGACCGAAGGGTTTCGGTTTGCGGGTTCGAGTCACGGCACGGCACTGTGTTGTATCTTTGAGCAAGATACTTTACTCCGCTTGTTCCAGTCTACT
>JAUMHH010165010.1:0-34435 GCA_032359455.1 Chlamys rubida | reverse complement strand
TAAACGGTCAAACCGGTCGGACCACTGTTGTTCGTTTATTAAATAAGGTCGGACCTAGTAATCTGATGCTGCTTTCATGCGAGCCTTGATAAAGCCTTGCAAGGCTTGCATATACCCGAAATTGTTACATTTATAAACGGTCAAACCGGTTGTTCCGCATAAACGAACAGGCCCCTGATTATCTTCCCCTAGTTTGAAACCTATAATCAGACGTTCTTTATAAATGCAAGCTTCTAGTGTCGGGGTTGGGGTAGACTAAGGACACCACCGTCCCCCGCTCCTCTGTCCTACTCTCCTCCCTATTGACACATATCTACGAGTGACTGACCGCTAGGTTGGGGAGAGTTCAGTCACAATGTCCACATCTCCATTACTGTAGTGAAGGGTGAGTGTCTGGCCCAGTATTTCTATAGCAGTCACGGGGTTATGAACACGTGTCTCTAGTTAAGTTGTACGAGGGTCTGACCGACATCTGTAAAAGTTAGTGACACAGAGGTTGAACCCAGTCATTTGTAGAACGAAACATCTGTGTGTATATATGTCACATATATGTGTGTAGTATAGAATAAGTGACTAGCAAAGGCTCTGGAAAACACGATAAACTTTTTCAAAGATCAACCACTGATTTTTTTTAAATGCTAAGTTTGTTTTGAACACAAAAAGTAATTGAAAACTTATTTTGCATGCTTTCTAAAACGTGTTTCCTTTGAATATTGTGGCTTCGTGAGTTTGTTTCAGCGTTTTAGAGTCGTGACACCAGTCATTTGCACTCTTTGCTTGACAAAGGAAACAAGATGTTTTCGAAAGCTTGCAAAACAAGTTTTCAATTACTATTTGTGTTAAAAACAAATGAGCGTTTATTATTCATACCAAACTGATGAATCACATTCCGAAATGTTCTTCTAATTTTTCACTTCAGATGAACATTTTTTTTAAATGAAATGAAAAATACGTTCATGCCATATTGGAAATGTGTGGGTTTTTTTTAAAGTGAATTTGCGTCTATAGTTGTACTAACCCCATCATCGGCAAGGATGTACCAAACTAATCGTTGTCTCGCTGTATGCCTGATAAGATCATCCCATCAGATAGTGCTACTGTATCCCGTTATACCGCGGATATAAATAGTATTAATGTATTCCGTCTCGCCAGCGAGTGATAATTGATTTACTCACCAACGCCATTGAAGTCCAACCGATCATAACGGCCTAACAATAGGGCAATAAAGAAGGCGGTATGCCCTGTCGGCAACACGAACTGTGGTCAATTCCTCCTACCAAAACACGGAGTCGAGGTCACTTACCCCTAGCCGAAATCTGATTTAATGGCCACTTGACTCAAGTCATTGTTAGTTGCCCCCTCCTGAACCACGAACCTCATGGCGTCCAAAAAGGGACACGAATCATGGTCGCTTGTCAACCGCCAACAACTTTTAATCTTGTTCCTTTGCACGCTGTTAAACCTTGAGCGAAACTCACGTGACACCCCATTTCACGTGCGTGACGTCGCAAAATTGGGAACTTTCCACTGCCTCGATGTGGAAATTCCTACGCCTTTTAGTGGTTTCTGAGCTAATTCAGGCGTCTGGAATGAGAGAAAAATACTCATGAAAAGGGGCGTAGGGAAGGGAAATTCCATCCTCGGTATTTTCAAATCAACACCTTCGGTAGAATTTCCCTGTCCTACACTCATGGCATAAAATAGTCTATCACCACACATACCTACATATAATAGACTCTATTTATAATTATTTGTAAGTGATGGACCAAAGGACATAAGTGGCATTAATCTATTTACTTCATACGGAAAGCAGAATCCATACTGTATTTACTACAGGCGAATCTAAGATTTTACGAACCGTTTAATAATCCGTGTTTTGTTTTCTTATGCCCTTTGTTGAAATCGTATCAATTAAACAATCAACCTGTCAGAATCCCTTTAGTTAATTAAACATATTTCATCAACCGGAAGCGGAAACGACCCATCTCACACGCGCCTCCAAGGCAGGTGATGAATACAGTGTGACCTAGGTGCATGATGATATTGACCTACTTCCAATAGATTAATTCATTTGTGAGTTACGTTCACATAAAGTTGTTCGCTTCAGTAAATATGCTCTTTGTAGCTACAACAACGCGGAGTGCTCGTTTCTGTCCCAGATGTATTGCCATCGAGCTGTCATTCCAATACTGGTGGCACGACTGGCTTTGCTTTCAGAAGTGTTGCATCTGTATTCATTAATCTAAATACGAGATACAACATTCCGAATACCAGTTTGCTCGTACCATGCGACCTTCCTAATCCGGACTTGACACTAATCCAGAAAAGACATTTATTTTGTGTCCGTCTCATATTCTAGGGCCCGTTTGTCCGAAACGTGCATTTCCGATAATCCGGAATATAAAGATTCAAAAGGATTTATTTTTTTATTTTTTTAATACATAAAGTTAAGAGGTACCTCTTCTTTTGAGGAGTTGAGGTTAAGGCTAGCTAATCCGAGGTTACGGTTATTTTCGGTGAACTGTATTGACATTGTATAAATCAGTATGCATATATTTGTTTGGGAATTTTGGAAGGCACTTGCAATCCATATAAACATGTAATTCCGTGTAAATTATCAAATTCCGTTGGTGGTTTAACCATTTAAGTGACCTTTATACAGATTGTTGATTTGTAACAGGGTGATTTACGGTAACGAATGTGATCAGCAAAGGCTGCTGTACTAGGTAACCAACCCTTGCCTGTAAACTAAAGCAATCATGATCTAGCAGCATTACTCATTGCACTGGTTATCACTCTCAGCCTAGCCTCTCATTCTGAATCTATTACAAAGTTTGTGTAGTAGAGCCGGTCTTCTATACTGATCATTGATTGTTAATATTGATCTTGATGAAGTTATTCTTTATATTCACAATCATCGCTGCCCTCATTGTCGGGCAGTCGTTGTAGGCCGTCATCGTCGGCTACCCACGACGGAATCCCGACCCGTTTACACTTCAGTAGATATCCGGCGATGAGTGGAATGTTTATAGGTTAGTAGGTTAACCAGTAAGAGTCCCCCGTGTGTCGGGCTACAGACTGTCCGTGTGTGTATCGGGCAGTAGATCCCTTTGATAACTTTGACCTGTGCATGTATGGTAATATTCAACAGGTGGCACCAGCTTTGTTACCTACCGGTCTTTGTTTGCTCAGCATTGCAAGCAACATAAAAAACATGAAATAATGTGTTCTAACCACTTAAAATATACAGGTTTAAAACCTGTCGCCTATAACGTGTCCCACACGTACCGGAGACTAACAGTGTCCTTTTAACCCGCGTCTCTCAAGAGTCTGCATGTACCGCGACAGTCGATACAGCACAATGCCAGCAGGGACGTCGATCACTACCGGCCGATCAATACCCTTATCTTTCTGTGTACGTGCAGCCGGCCGACTGTCAGGGTGACTCAGCCTCCGATACGTACATATTGAAATGCAAGACACGACTCGAGTCTCCAAACACCAACGTTTTGTCTTATATCGCCAAAAATTCCATGCAAACGTAAATGTCCATAGTTTGCTACATGCATGGTGTCTATTGATCCATCCGTATATGTGCTTTAAGCCGCAGCACCAAAACCCAAAACGAGGTTTGCGCCAACTGCATTGCCTTCAACAGTAGCGTCCCTAATCCATGTTTTGGCAATTCATTTGTACCTTGATACGGGGTTTGGTAGCCCCAGGCAGTTGGTCTTGATAATGGGTTTGGTGGTCCCGAAGCCGACATTATCGTCCCCTAGTTGTTCACCGTAAGGTCGAGGGATCGGTAGTTCATATCTCTTCTGAGCTATCTATGCTTCTCTCAAATTCGTTTACAAGGATGAACCCGTCTTGGTTTAAGAATGCAGTGCCACATAGAACAATGGAGACATAGAACAATGATAATATGTGCCTACCTCCCATCATTACTTGGATCTCCTGAATTCATATCCAGTCAATCCCGGCCTTATCAAACAGGTCCCATTCCTCATTCTAGACCCCACCATCCCTGCCATAGCGCCTACTTTCCATATCCCCTCTTTACCTAGGTGCCCCTATGCCGCCTTCTTCCTACCTAGGTCTCGCCCTCTCTTTGTATCCACTCCTCTACACCCCACCTGTATATGTCCCTCCGTCCCTGTCTCCTCATCACTACCTATAGATCAAATCCTTAATATCTGAGTTCCCTCCTCCCTTTCAAGCCCCATCCATATATTGAATTGAATATATAATTTAGATATCTATAATAGCTCCTTTTTATCATTAACTGATTATCGCCTTCCCATTGATCTCCTCTTCTTAGTTAGTTTTCTTATCTAACCCCCTCCCCTCCAGCTCTCCCCCTCCCATCTCTACGTCATCACCATGATCCCTACTGGGTTCATGGTGAGCACTACTCACTGCTTATTATCCTCCTCTGTGTCTGTGTGGTTCCTTATCACTGCTAACCCCCTCTCCCCTCCCCTCCTCTCCAAGTTGTATAGGATGTCCCTCCACTTTGTCTGGCTTCCCCTGTCTACCTCCCTCCCCCTCCTCTCAGTCTAACCCTTGCTCCTCCCTCACTACCCGTGCTGTTTATACCCTCCCTGCTTAGCCCCCTCCCTGCCTTGGTCCCCATCGCTGCCGAAGTCCCGTCCCCCACTATCCCAGCCTCGCGTGAACTAGGTGAGTCATGACCAGTGCACCGTCAGAAAATTCACCGAACTTTCCTTTATCAGTGTTAGTCAGCTATATATGAGTTCTATTAGACCTCTGGAGGAAGGGGTAATGATACAGCCGGGGAGGGGGGGACATACAAACGTACGCGCACGCAAACAATACGTGCTCATCTAGATAACGACACACCAAGGTTAAATAGACGTTTCTGCTTTATTTCAGTCTTTCTGTAGTTGTCAGTCGGGCAAATTAATTATTTACCCTACCCATTTTGTTATCATCATCATAAGGATTATACAATATATGTTATATTTATTTAGGTAATACTTGAATAAATAAAGACAGACATTCCGATACGTAACAATTTAAAATCATTACCGGTAGTACTTTAATGGAAATAACAACGGTTTTCCAATAAAACCACATGTGATTTAAATTGTGTTTTAGAAAATAAAAATTTAAAAATCCGTCCGTAGTCGGTACGTTTGGTCTCTATAGTTGGGTCTGAAAACAACCCACATAGACACGTACTGTACATTGTTGGAATAGCTGTTCGACTGAGCGAACGAGGTCACGGGATAGGTCGCCACTGTCTATTGTGTAATGTCAAATATGTAAACTTATAGGTGACAGATTCTGGTCTAGTCTGGTCTGCTCAGGCAGCTGGGTTAAATTTATACATTATAAAGTATACTTTCACATAAGTCTATGAGGCTAGGTAGGCTACTTGCACTAATATATAGCATCATATATGTACATACATATTCATGCATTATGCATATATTCAGTATTATTTACGCGTGTCTGCATCTTTCATATTTTGTACCATAAGTTACATTATCTATAAATGGTAGTATAGAATAACTCTGTAAAAAACAACTTGTATAGTATCTATGTATTTATTGTGCGTCAGGGTTTTGTCCTTATCTGACCTATAGAAAGTATTGATATGTATTTGTGGGATTGTATTCCTACACTACAAAAGGAGCGTTAACATTGGGTATGTCACGTTAGCAGTAATATTTTATACTTCTGACTGTACATGGGACTGACACTATTGAATATTGAGACAGTACAATACCTGTCTTCCAAATGATAGACTAAATAATTAACCTGTCATCGCAAAAAGCTTGCTCTATTTTTTTCAGACTGTATACCTCAAACTTGTAGTCTTTGCTTAATATGTAAATGATTTTCTTTAGCAGTTCATTTTAGTCCTCTTGTCTACGAGAAAAAAAGGGTAAGAAAATCAGAATCATGGGAACGAGGCAATGACAAAACACATAGTGAATTATAAATTCAACTTATCGAAATATACTTCATTTAATCAACCTCGCGTCAAAATTGGCGTTAAACCGGAATGTGATTTTACTGTCGATGACGTCATTTAAACGTGACGTCATGGTGAGGCCTACATCATGAAAACACTTATTGGACCACTGTAACTCAAAAAGGTTAACCATGTTACCCTCCTTGACCTTTGAATATGACGTTACACTTCAATTGTAGCCATACATGATTAGGAACCGTACATGAATAGTTTACACAAATTATAGACACGAATATTACTTAAATATTTGGAATATTACATTCAACTATGAATGACCCTACAATGTGTACACAATTGAAAAATACATGGACGATATAACATTTTATAATATATGAAATGTTCACTGTATGGACAAACTGAACATTGATATACCGGACACAGATTTTGCTGTAAAATACATTTTTATATTAGTTAAATTGGTTTTTATTCTCCGGTTCTTCCTTTACTTTCTTTCTGCGTATATCACACGAGGATTTTGTGGATCTTCAGGTGTTCTAAACAGCTTATATCTTATTCAATATAAAGTACATAACTACACTGATATTTCTACGACAAGAAACCGAAACGGAGCTCTGTTCTGTCTGTGTTTACTCTTTGGATCAATTACGTGGGTATATAGACATCCATGAATGAAAATTGCTGACTCTACTGATATGTACACGCACTTCCCAATATACACAGGTAAATAGGTAAGATCTACGTCGTTTTAACTGACTCACTGGAATCTTAAACATTTAAACCAACCTTTACGCTCTTATCCAACTTGTACACGTTTATCTATCAAGTGTTATGTTGTAAGCGTGACCGTGTGCCAATCCCGACCATCCCTGGACTTATGAATGAAGTCCGTTCACTGGTTCACACTGTTATATAAAAAATCACCGTCGACAAATTAATCATAATTTCAATTCTAATTAGATTAAATCCTATTAGGCGTTACCATTGTACGTATAAATACATTGTGATTGGTTTTATTTTACCACAAATTCTATTTTAAGGGTTGATATTCTATTTATTTGTGAGTTGTCGCCTATCCCGTAAACAGGTCATTCACAGGACATTCATTTTTAATCGAAAAAAAGCTAGTGTATTTAAAAGTGTGTAATCAATGTTAATAAGATAGTATGTATGTAAATGTATGAATGTAAATGTAAGTGAACGCTTTATACACAATTAATATTTAATGATAATATTACGGCACAGTGTTCATTAGTTCTCTCTGGGCTTTTTATATCATAATTTGCTCATATTAGATATCTAGTTTTCTCGTATAATAATATTAAACTGATTAGAGAATCTGTATAGAGTGAGCTCTCTAATGTCCACAGAGTACGAGAAGTTTGTCATTTCAACAGACTCAACTTGCATAAGTTAACTTATATAAATAGAACCCTGTATAATCCGATATTTGATACCACATACACTCAACTAGGACACACTTTCTTCATAAAATTCTACAAAATACTGTATAGAATAACATGCCGTTGTAGTTTTATGATCATCGAGTTATAAAATACAATATGTCAACATTCTATTTCTATCCGTGGTTAAACCTCATATGATCATTCGTACATCCTTCGTGCATGCCATCCATCCTCTTGGTACACCTACGTGAACTTCGGCATACATAGGTTTCCCCGTACGGAGCCTCACGTGACCGAAATCCTTGCAGACGACCTTGCCTTCGCTGATATCCGGCGAATTACAAATGCATCATTTTAAAAAGTATAGTTCTTTGTAACTGAAATGTTTATCTAGTTACAGTCTTCTATAACAATAGAACTCCTGATTTATGTGAATAGGATATACATTGTTTAATCGTTTCTGTGGTATTACAGTTAATATATAACAAAACATACTAATAATTTGTCTGTTTATATTCATACACCATACACAGGTTCGTCGGGGACTATTTTCGAGTGACGAGATAAATCGCCATTGAAAAACTAGCTCATAGATTTGTGTATCATTTGTGTTGGCAAGAATGTCCCTGTGTTCAATATGGATATGTGATCGTTACAAAGGTTAGTCTGTTCGCAGACTATTCCAGTTAGGGTTTTATCACCCTCTGAAGGACAGAAGTTATTTGTGTGGAGGATTGTGGAAAGGATATGTCTTGCTCAACTTCAGCTTCTTGTGTTCCTTCACCATGTTTACCGAGCATATTGAAAGGAATGATAGAACTGTGTCAGATATGACGAATGTGGGATCAGTCACAAGGTGCTGTAGGTGTTTGCGTTATTTACAGGACACTGCAAACGGGGATCCGCCTTACGCAGTCTCTCTTCCCATCCTTTCTATTCAGGGACCTAATTTTCATTCAAGTCTACGAAGAAATAGGTCATACTGTGAACACTTTTTGTGGTACCACTCTTTTATCATACAGCAAAACACGTAGCAAGTGGAATACTTATTTAGAGGCATCGTTTACTGAATCAATGACATTATTGTGCCTGACTCTGTAGACATGTAAGGCACTCCAATGTATTCCATTTGTAAGGAAGCAAAAGCAATTCGCCAGAAGATTTCGGATTGCGAGATGAAAAGTTTGACAGTCATGAGTCATATTTGGATGTATTCTTGACGTTAAACAAGACCATAAAATATGGTGTTGGTATTGAATAGTGCTATTAAATGTACATAACTAGTTTGTGACTTGGATAATTAGATCCATTTTATTTATTAGTTTGTTGTGTGCAATTTTATTTCCTTTTGAGTGTTAATTGAATGAAGATGAGTAAAAACCATTCTTCTATTGCTATAAATGGAGATTTATCTCATAAACAGATTGAAAATGCAGAAGATTCGACAGTTCAGGGGACTGTCAAACCATCGTATTCCATAGGTCGACCGAGACGATCACATGCAGGAATGGGCCAGAAAATCACACACAAGTCTGATAAAGGAGATTCTCAGTCTTATTCTGCTGATCAGAGCCCTATTTTAAGAACAAACAATAGGAATAAGATACGGGATCGCAGAAAGTGCATTTCAGAGGATATAACGGGAAAGGTAGAATCGCAATATGAGAAAAGTGGGAAGTCTTCATGTTTTCCAGGACGATTCCCGACAAAAGACAGCGGTATCATGGTGAAAAGAGATAGGTCATCAAGTATAAAATCTGATTCATCAGATGTGGATCCTGCAGGGAAAAGTTCACAAAATGTGGATAATAAATCGAGGACTAGTGAGAGATCCAATGACTCAAGTAACAACTCAGACGATTCTGTGACAAAATCATTTCAGATAAAGAAAGTTGAGGAAAACGAAGATATGTTTAAGAAGGAGCGAAAGTATAGTTCTTTTTCTGGACGAAAATTAAAGCAGCCAGCTAAAAGGAGATCATTTGAAGTATGTACTGTAAAAAGTAGTAGTCCAAAACCTGTTCCTGAAGGTTCTGCTACTGATTTGGATATTAATGACACAGACAAACCTGCAATATATCCAGAGGATATCTCTTCTCAAAGTACTGCAGATAGTGCTATTAGTCTTGGTGTACTTAGTAGTACATCCATTAAAGAATTGGAATCTGGTGAGGTGCGTAGAGATTCTCTGTTAGATGCAGGAATAGCTGAAAAGATAGAGAAGAAAATTGATGGTGAGGTTGCGAAAAAGGAGGATGAGGTTGATGAAAAAACAGAAAAGGCTGTTGCAACTTCTCCAGATGGACGTTTTATGAAATTTGATGTGGAAATTGGCAGAGGCTCTTTCAAAACAGTTTATAAAGGATTAGACACTGAAACAGGAGTAGCAGTTGCATGGTGTGAATTACAGGTACATACTATTCCATGTTTACACTACAGAGCTTCTTAAGTTTTGACATTTAAAAATTATTTAAGGGGTGCACAATTTCATATTTAATTATTTATAGGACTATCAGTGGACAAAATTTGAAAAATTCAACTAGTCCACTTAAATTTTCATAGTAAATTTGAAATAAATTGATCATTTTCATTAGCCCTCAAATAAAATCTTTGATATTGCATTACTGGGACTGTGAAGTTAAAAAATTGTGGAAGTTTTCTTCTGATCATTTTATATGTAATTAATCTAATTATCCCCCTTTGCTGAGTGAAATACAATTTTTTTTTATGGTCGCTATGTCTAGTATTTAAATGTAAAAATAGCTAAATTACTACCAGTAGTACCATCTTATGCATACGAAAGATTGATGGAGTGTGATTGTCGTAAATCTTATTTTTTATTACTGGTGGCTTTGTGAAGAGGGAGATAATAAATGTGTTCTCTTGAAAAACTGGTGGTCTGCAAAAAGTAGGATTCATTAACTTAGAACTTACTTTTTTCCAGAATATAATGTCAGCATGTTAACACTGTAATCAGTGCCCACCATGTTTACCCATGTAATATTAATGTTTGTATAAAATTAAGCAAATAAATTGCAGGGGACCCTATTTTTTGAAAAAGTTTTATCACATGGACAATAACCATGAAATGCTGTAGGTCTGTGGGAATCATTTACTTCCAAGTTGTCTTAAGAAGTGATGTGTATGATTCAGTGATAAAATAGTGGGCTACTGGCGAGTGAAGAAGGGGTCGGTAAAATTATTTTTGTTCCTTTATCAGGTTAGGTACAACAGCGCATGTGGGTATAATAATCCTGCATTTGGATGACAGTTACCCATTTGAGTAACAATTTAATTACTGAAATGGGGAATAAAGTGAAATAAAAACATACAAAGTTCTTTTAAACTCTTGAAGCAAAAAAGGGCGTTATTCTTTCAACTAATTCCAATAAATAACAAAATGAAATACATTTGTACACAAAAAATTATCAATTCTGACGTCTTACTTTTTGTGAAAATGACGTGCAGTTCTCCATTGACTTCAGTGTGTAGTCAATGGGACCATCCAGTGCAAATGTGACAGGTAAGCATGATGCTATTTATAGATCTACTCTACAACACTAAGCAATGGAGGTGATACAATTTGTCATATTCACAAAAATTTAGACAACTGAATTAATACAGTTTTGTGCACAAATGTACTTCAGTGTATTTTTTATTGGATTTGTTGAAAGAATTACATCCTTTTTTGTTCATAATGTGTAAAAGAATTTTATTTCACTTTATTCCCCATTTCAGTAACAAAATTGTTACTCAAATGGGTAGACTGTTACCCAAATGCAAGATTATTACCCATATGCGCCATTGTGCCCATCCTGTTTATTATTATTATTACACATATTTCTAGTTCTATGTTAATCAAGTAACAATAATGCAGGAGTTGATTTAGTCATAGGATCACTTGTAATTGGCCCACTGGCCTTGACCAGGGATTTTTTTTGTAGTGTCTTCCATGAACAATATTAAATATCTAAATTGTGATCAAATAAAACAACCTGAAAACTTGTATGACTATTTGCAAATGTTGAAAACAAAAATTACCAAGGGTCTTTTTGAGCCAGGTGGCATCAAAATCAACCGAACCAATGGACCATCTAATTGGTTAAGTTGACCCCTAATATGTACATATCATTTTCTTGGTCAAGGCCTGGTCTTTGAAAGTATAAGGATGTTCATATAAGAAATCATATTAACATGGTTGTGATCTTTGAATTCAAAATTCCTATGTGAACCAAATAAATCTCTTGCTTTATTTGGCCCCCACTTTTGACAAGGCAAGCACTTTTATAAAAAATGGTCTGAATTTTTGTGTTTTATAACAAAATAACGATACTTAGTATAGCATTGTTGTAAATCAAAGTAGAGGCAAAATATATATATTTGGAAGGTGTTTTTTTTATATATTACTAATTTAGTGATTATTTCCCCCCTTTATGAAAGTTTAAAAAAAGTGTTTCATTCCCATTGGGAACTGGTCCCAACTTTGGCCTCATATGTATGTGTAAATAATCTATACATTAGACCATGTACATAATATATAGGTCCTAACTTTTTTTAATATGGATGATGAGCACACTACAATGTAAAATTTATGGAAAACAAAAATCTAGGTCAAAATGTGTTTTAACTTTTCAGGACAAGAAATGGAACAAAACTGAAAGACAACGATTTCGGGAAGAAGCTGAAATGTTGAAAGAACTGCAGCATCCAAACATCGTCAGATTCTATGACTCCTGGGAAGAACCAAATCCAAGGAACAGGAAAGTTATCGTACTTGTTACTGAGCTCATGACTTCTGGTACATTAAAAACGTAAGTTCCTCAATAGAGAAATCAAACCTTCATGATACTGATATATAGGATCAATTAAGAGACATTTTCACTCGGGCCAAATCAAAATGCCATTGTTTTAGGCATTAGCTTTGAATAAAAAGGGTAAGCAAAAGTTGTTTTTAGAATATTTCGGATATATTTTGGTAGATTAAAAATTGCAGTCATACTTTTTTGTTCTGTGTGTTTTCATCAGTATACGAATCTGTAGGGTAGACACTAAAATTTATGGTAGGTCAGGGTTAGACACTTAACTTTTTTTACTTGGTAGTCCACAGGACTAGTACTAGTTGAATAGATTATTCACAAGTCCTTCGTCAATGAAACTAGTCCAAGATTTCCTGATAAGAAAACATCAAAAGTAATTGACTGTAGGGGACTTTAAATAACTACTGCTATAAAAATATGGTGAAGTTTAAGGAACATTTTGAAAATTATCATGCAATATATCTTATTTTAAGCAGTTTTTCTAAATTTTAAAAAAAGGAATATTCTGATTTTATAATCATACTTTTCACAAGTCCAAAGGACCAGTTAGGTTAGGTGATTCACTAGTCCTTGCTGAAATCTACTAGTCCAGGACTAGCGGAGTAGTGTTAGTGTCGACGCCTGTAGGTAGATAGTAGATACTAGACTGGTAGCTGTAAATTGAGCTTGATGCACTTTTTAAATTTTTGCTTCAATGTAAAAGTGAAAGAGGCTAATGAGCTACACAGTATGTCATCCTCGATATCCAGGGGTTACGCTCACATTCGCTCTCTACACCCCTGGAATATGTCATAGCAAAATTGAAGGCTCACCTGTATTTGCCATGACAATCACCTAATCTCACTTTTTTAAATATATTTTTCTGTATGAATTTTCATGTGATCTGTAACCTTGATTATTTTTATAATGTTCAACCATCTAAGAAAGTGTGTACTACATATATTGAAGGCAATTTAGTTTTCCAGCTTTATACTACATTTCTATTTGAATAATCAAAATGTATCTCAATTTCTCTGATAAGATGCATCCTGCAAAACATTTCAACATGTAATTATCATTAGTTTGAGTTTTGCAATTTATATGGATCCAAACATGTCTGCCTGGTTATATATGTTTAATTACAAGCATTTGAATTTAACTTTGTCCAATATACATTATAGGCCAATTCATTTTAACGGTCACTGGGGAAAATTGAAAGTACAGTTCTTAATTAGTATAAAACATCAAAGTATGTTTCATAGCACTATTTAAAGGCATTTAAATTAATTTGATATTACTGGAGTACAACTTCTTATTTTGGTGATTTCAGGTACATCAAAAGGTTGAAAAAGATTTATCCCAAGGTACTGAAGAATTGGTGTAAGCAGATATTGAAGGGCCTTTGCTACCTGCATATGAGGACACCTCCAGTTATTCATCGAGATCTCAAGTGTGACAACATCTTCATCACTGGTACAACAGGGTCTGTCAAGATCGGTGACCTAGGGTTGGCAACGCTGAAGAACAAATCATTTGCTAAAAGTGTCATTGGTAAGTGTAATGATTTTGTAGGCATCACCTTTTTAATTTAGCGACTTAATTAAGAAATGTTGGGGAATGTTTATTTGATACACAACATTATATGTGTGGCAACCTAAGATAACTTTTATTTTTTTGTTTTCCCTCCAATGCTACTTGATACAGTTTATTTTAGCCTAAAGGAAAGAACACAGAATAGCATGAGCGTGTGTAAGTATTCAGTTACATGATCATATCAGTGGAATCAAGTTTTTGTTTTCACCTTTTTTTATTTGGATAACAGCCCTTGTCATCAAGGTATGTTCTTGCTGATTAAAAACCGCATTACTTTTTTTTAAATATAAAGAAAGTCTGTTTGTCTTTGATTTTAACATAAAAGGTACCATAAAATCACTAAAAACAAATTAATCCAAGTAAAAACCAAACAGAATGTAAAGGACAACTAAATAAATTTTTGAAGAACATGTACATTTTGTCCTACAAGTATAAATTAGTGATCCCTCTGAATTATGAGAAAGAGCTGCTGTTGTGAATTGTTCACTGTTGCACAGTTATGCCTTGCCTTTTTCCATTTTCTTATAGAACTGTCATCTCCCTTATTCTGAGGAAGGAGGTAAGAATGCAGGTAATCAGGTACTAGGCATGACCTTTTACCACTGTTCAATTTATTTTCAAGTTTGTTTCTTATTGCAGATGCAGATATACGCAACCTGATGAAAAATACTAATCTGGGTTTCCCTTTACCCATCTTTTCCCTTTGTAGACTGCTGCGAACGGTACAAAGCACCATCTTTATATAATTTAAGGTACGCCAGAATTTATGGCTCCTGAAATGTATGAAGAGCACTACGATGAGTCTGTGGACGTGTATGCCTTTGGGATGTGCATGTTGGAGATGGCAACGTCGGAGTACCCATACAAGGAATGTTCTAATGCAGCACAGATCTACAGACGTGTGACAAGTGTAAGTATAGATTATTGTCGGAGTAATACACAAAAGACAGGCCTGGGATAACATTTTACAACCCAGCAGGCACTTAGTAAGTACCCAGAAGTTACTTGGTACATATTGTTTCTACTCGGCACCCCATTAAATGCCATATATTATGATTTTTACTATGACTGAATAGATATACATTGTATAATTAATATGTCAGCATATTTTTTGCTAAAATAAGTTCGCTTTGTGATCACTTTGGTCGGGTTCCAAAATTGCATCAACACTCAGTTGTTCTCAGACCATAACATAAAGTTAGCCTAGATATGCATGGATTTGTTTGTTACGAGTTTTATTCAAATGCAATGCATTTTAACTTATGGGTATACATACAATTCTGTCTACCTACTAAGAGCTATTTCAGTTAAATGATTGGGGATAGGGGTCACTTTGTGATTTCAGTCGGCCACATTTTCCCCAAACACATGCATACCTACAGACTGATTAAAATGCAATTAATGATGTTATTTGAATGCGGTTATTACCAAACTTGTTTTCGCTAGTGGCGTAAACATATATATTTTTGATCATAAACCTTTTTGACCTGGCATGAATTTATTTTTTTATTACCGTTTTGTTTAATAGGGAGTAAGACCAGAAGCATTTTCCAAAGTGGATGGTGCTGAAATCAAGGAAATCATTGATGCCTGTATCAGATCAAAAATAGAAGACAGGTAAATTATCAAATCATCTGTGCATAATATTTTGCCACAGAGATTCTCGGCAATAGAACTAGTCTTATTTACCCACAATGCTCCTGATCATGTTGATGCCATCCCTTATTAGAGTTTGAATAGTGAAAAGTTATAATCTTATAATTATAATGTGATTGTGTGCTTGAAACGTTACTATCAGAAAGAGAGCTTTATGAACTATTTTAATAAATAGAATATATATTTTTGGTTTACATTTATGTAATCTGATATGAAAAAAACAATGATAGTAAAAACCATAAATGTTCAATTAATGTATCAATATAAATTTAACCCAATGCACTGGTTCAATGACCATCACCTGGCCATTAGCTTTAGTAATGTCAGGCTAGTACATTTTGTAAGGAACCAACAGGGCCAGTGACCTTTCCGAAAGTCAGTACATATATATATATATACAAATTATATTAATACACAGTCCTGACACTTTTTTTCGCCCTATTAAATGTTTTAGAAACCAAGAAACTACCAAGTTTTTAATAATTATTAAATTAATTATGATTGTGTCATAATTCGAAAAGACCAGTGTACCATCCAACCATTTACCCTTCATTTGCACAAGATGTATGTAGTTAAGAATATGTTATATATATAATCTTTCAGATACACAGTGAAAGATTTGCTCCAGCACAACTTCTTTCTAGAAGACAATGGACTCAAAGTGGAAGTGGTAACACGAGAGGAAGAAGAAATCGACACTGCATCAGTTCAGCTTAGACTGCGTGTTGTTGACCCAAAGAAACGTAAAGACAGACACAAAGAAAACGAGGCCATTCAGTTTGACTTTGACATCGAAAGCGATGTGCCAGAAGAAGTTGCTCAAGAGATGGTACATGTTATTTCAGAGTTGATAAGTTTGTGTGAAACGTTAAGAGCTATTAAATCTCGAAGTGATAAACACGACATTGTCCAATTTATTTCATGTTGGTAACAAATATACTGAAACTTTACGAATCTAAATAACTCAGTGATAAACTCTTTGAAATGAACCAGTGTACCTTCTTCAGATATTACCGAAAAAATAATTGTAATTTTGTAACT
Source organism: Chlamys rubida (assembly GCA_032359455.1). Classification (NCBI taxonomy): domain Eukaryota; kingdom Metazoa; phylum Mollusca; class Bivalvia; order Pectinida; family Pectinidae; genus Chlamys; species Chlamys rubida. The sequence goes on along the minus strand of JAUMHH010165010.1, from coordinate 17,981 downwards.
GTTAAATTGCACACATAGATGCAAAAAATTAACAACGCTGGTAAAAAGTAAAATGAGTTTTCATTTGATAATTGTCTTTTCAGGTCAAGTCAGGTTTTCTTCAAGAGGAAGATGTTAAGATTGTAAGCAAGCAGATACGTGATAGGATAAGTATGGTGAGGAGAGATATAGGTCGCAAAGCTGCGGAGGCTCAAAGCAAAAGTGAGCAACATGGAGGTTCACAGCTGCAGCTTCATCCCTCTCAACAGCAGATTTCCCACAGTACCAGTACCACTGATGTGTCGACAATGGTGGACCTCCAGGCCCCATCACAAACACAACTACAGCACCAGTCACAGCCACACTCCCAGCAACCCACTGTATCCCAGAGCCAGGTTGTCCAGTCTCAATCTACTGTCTCTCAGTCCTTGTCTCAGCACCAGTCACTCACACAGCAAACCTACACTTCCAGTGAAGAGGCTCTGGGTAAGAACATTTTCTGCCTATCATTAAGTGTCTTTATTCATCTTGGTCTTTGATGGCATGGGTATTTTTTCAATTTTGTGATTTGAAGGTGTATGATATAAAGTGACATATCAGGTAAAATAAATAACAATATTTATGGCAGGGTTATAAATAATGGAGAGTTCATGTACACATCAGGGTCAGGGAATAGGTAGTGTTTATTAGCAGAAGCCTATTTGTTTATAACCTTTAATCTAATGACATTTCTTTTTTACACAGCCACTGCAAGTCCTGATGGTGAGACGAAACCTCCTGCCCAGCATTCCCAACATCTACCACAACAGGTATTGCTTGCTATAGTACTCCAATGTTGACAGGGATATATATATATAAGTATGTGTGCATCTGGAATGTAACTTTTAGAATATTTCAAAACTTGTTTACTTAAAAATAGACTATGTTGCATACATTATTACATGTCTTGTTGCTATCAACAGAAATTTGTTGTCAATAATGTTTGCATTGTCAGGGAAACATTTTAAAATACTAAGCATAAGTTAAAAAAACTGGCAGTATGTATCGGCTTTTGATTGTGTTCATTTGTTAACGTCTCTATTTTTATCTCTCTTTAAATATTATTCTTTGGCATGTGACATTTTCTAGCTAAGATGAATCATTTCATTATAATTGTTTAGATCAAAGCTTTAATAATAAACACCCAATTAATCCTCATTTCTATGTAGCAGGCCAAACCTTTGCAAGAAAAGATGGAGGTAGAACCAATCCAGGATGGCCAGAGTATACAGGTATTATTTTTAATCAATCAGAAGCCAGATTAACAAAGTTTAACAACTTTCTACTAGTGTGCTTCCTGAAATTCTAATACTAAAGAATTTGCATCACTTCTGCTGCACTGGAAAGATAATCATGTTCATCTGAACATGTCAATTTTTTTTAATTCTTAACATTTAAACTTTCATTCAAAATAATTTAGTGCTTGTATTCCGATGGCAGTTGTCAAAGAAATGATAACAAAAGTCAGTGATTAAAACTGACCACACTGTAATACAAGCATAATAGAATTTCAAGAACATTTGCATATATATGTATATGGTTATTAGTTGCATATTTTTATCAAGAATATGATTAACTTTGATGAGAAAATTAAATGCATGACCAATTCTGTTTATTTCGTTTTAATAAAGGAAGTTGACAAAGTACATGTTCTTGATAAAAATTGGTAGAAAGGTTTGGTGATTCTATATATATTTGTGGTATTTATAATCGGTGTATTAGAACTATTAAGTTATAGACATGCTGTTGCAAATTGTTGTGTAATAATTTCAGCATGCAAGTTTCTACGTAACACCATTGCATTTATGTTCTTGATTGATTCTTGTTCCTTTCTTGTAAATAATGATTATTAATGAATTCAGATTTGTGTTTGCTCTGTTGTACTTCACCCGTTTCATATACATGTAGAAATTTGAATTTCAGTGGCTGCACCATCATTCACATACCAGTATTGTGTTTAGACCAATGTTCCCTGGCAATCCTGATTCATTCTGTTTAGTTGTCCTTGTCACAAATCATTGGTCTGATCCTGTTCCTCATTGTTATTCACACATCTACAGGTACCTGGTCAATCAGCGTTATCCCTGGGTCCCGTAGAAGCAATGTCTCCCATGAAACCCATAGGAACATCACAAAATAATGCTGCAGGGTCATCAAGTCGAATTCGAATTAAGGTGTGATAAATAGGCATTAACTGTCGTGTAGTATACTAACCTGTAACCCTTTGTTTTTAGTTGCCTTTTTTTCATTTACATCTTTTGTTTTGTGGTGTTCTTCTTTATTTTCATTTTCTGCTTTATTTTTCTGATGCTTTGTTCTCCTGTTTTGATGTGTGAGGAAATACTCCTTTTGCTGGTAATTTTCTGGTGTCACCTGTGGTCACAGAATTCACACTTGTATCATCATAGATTTCAAGTATGGTATCTATTTAGTACTCTTCTTTAGCACTGATGTCGCCAAATAGGTGTCTTGTGAATGTAATTGTGGTTTCAAGATGACTGAACTATTCCATATAAACATGACCTGACTTTAATTACAGAATATTGATCAAATATTTCAGTTACACTACCTTGTATTTCTATCTTTCCAGTGATTTTGGGTTGAACCACAATGACTGATCAATGACACGATGGGATGACAGTTATCAACTTTATATATCAATTGTGGCAACATATAATATAATGAAGTAACAGTCTTGTAAAACTTTTATGACATATGACAGTACATCAGAAGCTGAGATGATATGGAAGATAAGAGAAAGTGTCAAAAATATCAATTCATGACATTAAAATAAAATGAGTACTTTGAACATATGAAAGGGACGAACAGAAGAATATGTGTGAAAAAATTCCCCCACAATTGTTTGTCCTGCATGTGTAGTTTTCCCAACTCATAGTAGATATAAGTTACTGTGAGGAATATGCTTGATAGTATTATAGTCATATCAATTTCCTTATTGCATATGACCAATGAAAATTCCCCCTTGAACATCTGAATGATGAAGAAGCCTGTTATAGTTGATGTTGTTTTTACTGCACAGTGCTATTGGGCATGTTTCATTAGTTTACATTTTAAAGCACTTCATGTTGTTTTGTTGTTGTTGTTGTTGTTGTTGTAAGGTCTGTTCCATAGTTACTTGTATGGGAGATATCCAAAATTGTACCAATGAACATCTACTTGATAACCGTTTCTGTGAAGAACTCCATGCTTTCAGCTTTCAATCCTGTAATCCTGGAAAACTTTAATATATATTGCACTTTATACACTTTGTCCTATTGTATATATATATATGATGTTAATAACTCCATATGACATGAAAAACACAACATACAACTTGTTTTTTTTCATGGCATATCTCTGTTCTCAATGGAACAGCTTCCAACCGAGCAATATGTCACAATTTGTGTATCATGATTTGTTGAAGTTCTTTCTGCTATATACCTAATATACCTTGATTTCGATGTTGTTTTTCTGTTGTGTTATTTAAACATTTAAGTGTTAAGAGAAATAACAACATGTTTTATTACCAATGAACCTATTTTCGCTTCCTGATAATATGGTGTACCAGTGGTTTTGCATTGTTTGATCATGATTCTCATTTGATCAGGCTGCCAACCTGGAACAACTGAACATATCCGCTGCTCAGCAACATCAGCAACAGACCGGAGCCTCTAAGCCTATCCAGTCCAGCAGTGTGTCGGCCACTCCCTCCTCTACAATCACTAATAGCCTGTCTTCTGGAAACCTCAACGATGAACACAGAGAGAGGTACGTGTCTTTACTGGGTTTTCTATAGGGAATGATGGCACATCTATTGGGATTCTAAGATACAAAGAGCTTAATGCATTCTTCATTGTAATCTGACATGGCCTGAATTTGAAGAGTAAGTGAGTTAACGTCCTACTCCTAGGGTTGTAAAGGAATTAATATGAATTAATTTATCCACATTTTGGGGTTCTTAGACCGTTCGTGGCAGAATTTGATTTTGTACACAAAGCTGTACTTAAATTCACAACATATTAATAATTTGACCAAAATTTAACACCTATTAAGGATTCAGATCAACAATTTGTCCAATCCAAATTCTCTTGCTCTGTGATAAGTACTTTACACAAACTGTTGCTCTGAAGAATTGCTAGACTTGCATAAAACATATTGCTAACAGTATGAAGTTGAGTGATGAATGCATGTTTATTTCGTGTCTTAAAATCCTATTGTTTTTTACATCTTGAATTTTTCTCAGCGAGAGTGAAATGACTGGTAAAGGGGAAGACAGAAAAAGACGAACTCGGCCAAAAAGACGAAAGACATTGGAAAGGGCTCCAAGACTTACAATTCTCAGTTATGAAGCTGACGATGAGGAAGTAGAATGCCGTTTGGACTTATCAAACAGAAACACAGTCACTTTTAAATTTGCATTAGAAAATGACAAGCCAAACGAGATTGCTGAAAGTTTGGTAAGTTTCCAAGTCCATTAATTGATGTATTGCACTCGCACGGTCAAATCATATCTATATATCGGTATATAAAACTTGAACTTCAACAAAGTCTTGGTAAAGAGCTATATTATCTGAAGGATATATGTTTCAATTTGCAGAAATGCAAACAACTGAGTTCATGAAGAGGTTTGCTTATCTAAATTCTTTCTGCAGGTACAAGAGGACATCCTTCCAGAAGTACAGTCCATAATGATCATCAAACTTCTCCAAGAGGTGTTCAAAATGGTGACGGAGGATCCAGCCAAGGCTATGCATGTTTGTCTGAGCTACGTCAGCACACCCTCGTCAAGTCCAAGCTCCATCAGAAAGGCCAGGCCTCCCACTGATTCAGATGCTGCAAAGGTATGGACATATTAACGATTCACATTGTACATATCTAGCACTATTTACAATGTCTGTATGCAATATAATCTTACAGAAAAATCAAAACTGAGAATGTCATGTTGTGTTAAAAAATTTGGTTTTGATTATGTGGAATTTTGTGAATACAAGTTAGTATTTTTACCTTGTAGTTGAAATTTTTACGATCGATAACTGCAGTCATTTTTGAGAAATAATTGATTCGAAAATTTGGAGAAATTCAAGAATGCTGGTGTTTACAATTCCGTTTACTTTTTGAATCAATGCATGGAAACAAGGGTGATCAATGAATTTCTTTGCATATTACTAAAGGTTTGGAAAAACAAAATGAGAGGATTATGGAAGCGCAGATACTTGAAGGTGTGTTACATTTAGTAGGTTACCACAACATTAGATTATTTCTTCTGTTGCATGTGAGCTTACAGATGTACACGCTAATGCCTTTTGTTTTAGATACTGTACAGTGTACTTGGATTATTTCACTTCAGGCTTATGTACTTTATTTTTTCGCATCAAGTTGAATTTCATATTTTCACCACCAACTCCATTATTATCCATCTTGTTATTAAGGTGATCATATACCTTTTTCTAAAAAGACAATCAGTCATTGAAACATAATATTAACTGGCATAGGATGATAAAAAAATCGGACAGCTTTGATTAGTATGGCAATATGTTAATGTATTAGATCTATATAATTTGATCTTTTGTAACAAAAAATCAGCTGTTGATTTTATTAAACATATTTCATCTTTTTCCATCGTTCCCCTCAAAATGTTTGTCCAGTCAATGTGACTATTTTACCCTTCCTCATATTTTCAAGTAGCTGAAGATGTGTTAAATTCTACCTTTGATAAATGAATATTTTTGTTTGCATAACCACCTCTCCCCTCCCATGTTCAATGTGCAACCGCAAAGCATCGGGCCATGGTATAGTGATGGGCAACATTTCGGCTTGTTTTAATTGTAAAGTGAAAAAAAGGGGCAATGAGTCTACACAAAAAAAAAGCTTGTTCCTTGCACAGAATTAGTTTCTACCATTGAGAAATAGATCACTGAAATCATTTCATTCACATAACCTTTATGCTTAAAATTGGTTTATTTGCTCATTTTGGCCAGACAATAGCTATATTCCTGTCTTGGCTAGCCAATCCATTGTTTACTCCAAAGTAGGATGTTGTATCACATTGAATAAATGTTTTATTCCAGGATGTTGTCAAAAAACTATTTGATTATTTCTATACAAAATTTGAATAAGCATTTGCGGGGTTTATTTGGTGGAATTACTTAATTAGTTCACATTTAGATGCTTACTTTTACTATTTATAATATACTTATTTAAAATTACCTGGTGATTTATTTTTCAGAAACTATTTGATGGTGAACTGGAACAAACATCAGATGATGGTCGACAAGAGGTTGGAGTTCATGTCGTATCTGAAAGGAAACTGGATGAGGCAACCAGAACGGAGGAGTCCCGTGTGGTAGAAAGCAAAAACAGAAGCTTCATTGTGAGCAGAGTTCCAGAAAAGACAGTGTTAGATTCTAAAATTTCTGAGGATGATGGAGGGGAATGGGACAATTATGTGTCACCAGAAAATACTCAGAAATCGTTGCCATCGTCTAGCACAACAACAATTAACCACTATCCTGCAGATGGTGATGGCTCTGCACTTTCAGATTCAGAAAAATCATTAAAGGGATCATCAAAGGTTCCTGTGGACATAAGTGATTTGAATGAAAAACTAAATCAGCTAACACAGAAGTCTGCACCAGGTCAAGGTGTAGGCTCTCTCCAGCTACCCGAAGGTACGCCATTCCCACCACAAACAACAGGAAGTGGGGCTGCTCCAACACCTGTTAGTGACATACACGGTAGTATGGTGGACCTCCAAAACCAGGGTAAACAGTCCGATCAACAACAATCCAAACCAGTTCAGACTTCACAGGCACAACCTCCACAACCAATTCCACAGAGTGTGTCTGGGGCGACAGTGCAATCACAGCCTCAACAGTCTTCAGATGCATCGGGTCTGTCTGGTTTTCAGCAACAATTTCAAGGGCAGGGCCAGAACTCCCAGGTTGGTTCTCAAGCAATGCCACAGTACATGACCCAGGGTCAGGGTTTGGACTCGAGTGTTGGTAGTATACCACAACAGCAACAGATGTATCCTCAGTACCCTGGAATGATGATGCCACATCCGCCAATGTATTCGGCAGATCCATATATGTTGCAGGTGCAATTTTATCAACAACAACATGTTCTTCAGCAGATGGCCTGGAGGCAATTACAACAGCAACAGAATCAGCAAGTGCAACAACAACCCAATGCACAGTCAATGAATCAGTTCGGACCACAGATGTTTATGCCACCAGTTTTCATGCCACCAGGACAGATGGGCTTCTATCCTCCGATGCAGGCAACACCAGCTCAACAAGGACCAGGTCAACAACAGCCACAGCCTCCACTTCAGGGTGATGGTGGTGGGGCACCAATGGGGGATTCTAAGCCAACGTCGCCCTCACAAAGTAGGAAACGACTTGATCAGGTAGAGGGAGCAGATCTCCCATCGCCCATGCCAAAGAAAGCAGAATACAGTATTAAGAGCCTGGCGGAAGGGTTGAATAAGATACACGGCAGAAGTAAAGAAAAAGATTTAATCGGTGCAAGCGGACAGGACGGACAGAGACAGGGATTGGATGTTGGAACTGATGCTTCCCATTCACAGTTGGATCAGCTGTCTGATGATGGTAGTATAGGTGATTTAAGGGAGGACAACGATCCAGGAATAGTGTCTAAGCAAACTGAACCTGTTAGACCATCCAGATTTAGTGTTAGTAAAGTGAAAGAGGACCCATTAACACAGCAGTATGCTCCCGATTCTGTTGATGGTGCAGACACAACGAAACGCGAACAAACTGATGATGTAGAAGTGAAAGCGACATTGGAAAAGATAGTTGATAATGTTGCAAATGATAACGTAACACTGAGGTCTAGTTCAACAGCAACTCCAAAAAGTCACAGGAAAAGTCGGTTTCTTGTGACTAAAGTTTCTGAGGAAAAGAATGCAGAAGAAGGATCATCACAATCTCGGACTGAGGTGGTGGTTGATAATGTGGCTGATGGTGGTGGGGCTTCTAGTGTTAAAGATCCTTCTCATTCTAGTCAACTTAATTTCTCTGAACTAGTAAGTAATCAGAAAAAATGCATGAGATTTTTTGTTGGGGATGGTGATGTGGTGTCTACTTTTCCTGCATGCAGTAAAGTTAGAAAATATTCAATGCAGAATTTTCCTTTACGGCGTCGGATCAAATCAACAGGCAGTTTTGATCTGTCCTATCTTAACTGCCCTGAGTGTGGTATTGCCAGCCATCCTACTAGTGGTCACCACGAGGAGGCCACAGATGTTGAACACAAGCAGGAGGTGGAATCAGATGGTCTCCTTTCGGAGGATAATTCTGATCGTGGGATGGGTCCCAAATTAAAGAGTGTAGATAGTGGTATTCAAACATCACCAGCATTGCTCAATGTGTTGCCACGGTTATCGTCGAGCAAATTGAAGGTACTTTAAACTTAATTTAAAAGCCACATATACTCCAAAGGAAAGTAGTGCTAGTCCTGGTACGGAACACCCTATACATCCCAATGATAATACTAACATGTCGTTATCCTTAACACTTCACATTTGTGATAAACGTTTTGATTAATTTTTCTGTTAAGATGATAATGTCACTACACAGATATTATGTTATTGTTAAATAGTTATTTGTCTAATTTGAAGTAGAACTAATAACTGCGTTTGCACCTATGACCATTTGGATGCAATCATATGTTGAAGTTTTGAAAGCAAAAAGTGATCAAAGCTTATAAATCTGCTAAATATCACATATATTCATGACTAATAGTGAATCAGAAATATATAGAACAAATTTAGGGACATAGATAATTAAAACATAAAACTAAATAAACCTTTTCGTACCATGGTATCATGGCTGTTGAATAGATGTTAATCAAGTGACCGAAGATAAATTGCATACTGGTATACAGTATGTTATCAATGTAAAAGTTACTTGTTAAATATCAAATGATGGAAGTACATATAAACTACAGGTCTGGTTTAATGGATTTTGTTTGGGGCACAATTGTGTGATAACCTGTATTAAAATTAATGGCACATTTCTATGTTGATTTCACCATATTATAAGTTACGACTAAAACCCTGTCTAATCTGTATGACAAAATACAGAAATGTAAAAATGCTGCTATGGAGATGTTGATAGTCTTTCAACATTTAATATTGATTTTTTTTCTCAAATTCATTGGTGCTTTGTTACTTTAAATTTGTATGGTTCTTTAACCAGAAATCAGTAATATTGTCAAAGCCAGGATTTCTTTAACCTGTTACTAAAGTTATCTCAACCAGTATATATATATAAATATATATATGAATTGCAATTGCAATTGCAATCACCTATTTAAAGACTGGAATCTGTGTGTGTGTTAAACTGTTGGTCTCTCTGTCGACACAAGTTTATCTAGACTATATTTCCTAATGTACTGCATAGATTTTAGTGAAACTGAACACTATCAGTATGCAAGGCTGTTATTATCTTCAGGTTTTGCAGTCCTCAGTATATTATCATAACAACCATTTCATGTTGTTGTTCGCCTGCAGTTTTTGTTTGCGAGCTTATCGCCCTTTAACAGTCTTTTCTGGAAGCTAGACCGTACCATCAGTTCTCCTAAAATTTCTTTGACACCTGATTGAGTTATTACCATCGAATGGAGTTGGCCATGGACATATCGGTCAACAAACTTGTCCCATACAAATGGGTATTAATTACTAGAGGTTTTTAATACGGGGAGTGGGAGATCCAACGTCTGTGCAAAGAGTTCAGCTAAGTTCTGTGTTAGGGGTTTTAAGTTCGCATTTGGCTTACAGTTTAGTTTTTGCATTTCTATTTTTTTTTTCATTTGTTGTTTGTTAAAAGTAAGTTAATTATTTTGGTAAATTAAGAATACTAAATGCTATATATTTTGTTTTGCTCTAAGCTAAAATATTGTAATTGGTTAAATGAATGTTTCTTTTCTGGACATTATATTTTATTGTATTTCACTAACCGTCTTTTGTTTGGTTGCGGTAGTATATTTTGTTAATTCTTTAGTCACACATGGAATAATGTTGTTTTGTCAGGAGCTGGATGGTGACCAGAAAGACACTTCCACAGAGGACGGTAAAGAGGAAGCCAAGGAAGATAAGATAGAAAAAGAATTCTTGGGAGGTGGTGATGAAGATGCTAGAGATGCAAAGACGGCAATCCAGTCAGAGTCAACTCAGAAGCAAGTGAAAGATGATTCTTATCAGCGTTTGGCTAAAGATCCAGAGTACAATACCTTGATGATGAGGTAAGATAAAACATTACTGGTCATAATTAAATGTGTTGTAAACAAAATTCACAGCAGATCAGCTATCATAATACTGTAGAATACGAAATATTTGTGGATGCTTTTCAACTAATTATCATAAATCATTTTGTTGACAAAAACTTGTACAGTTGGTTCTTGTTAGATTCATTTATTTGAACTGGACATTTATTGCTGTACTGATATTTATGATCGCATACAGAATGAAAGATGTACTTAATCCATGTCCAACCTCAAGTTCCTGTTCTAGATATCCCAAAAATACTGGCTAAGTAGTCAACTGCATTAGTGAGATAAATGGGACAGGACAATTTTGCAATATGAGTATTTCTTTCATTTAGACACATTTCTAAGTAAAACTTTATGCTGTGAAGATCAACACACAGTCAAACTTATTTTATTTGGGATTTTTGGCCGGATTGCAACGCAATCGGGGCTTATTTAAATATGTGACGAAACACAGGCTAAGAAATTTAATATTAAATGTAAATATTGGATTTCGTATCAAATTCAACATTTCTTTGTCAATTTAATTTCCGAAGGATGTACTGTTAAAATAACCACAGGACATTTTAATGTTCTAGTACAGGTGAATTTTTCACCTCAAAACAGGTAGAAATTTGACTCTTTATAAAAATTTGATTCATGAAATATTTTCAGTAGTGTTATACAAGGGAAAAATTCTGGACTTTGCCATAAGTTTGATACATCGAGAAGTTCGATTTATGGTAGTTTGACCGTACTTTCCATGGTAACAAAATCAACTAAAGGATATGGTATTGGAGATATTTTTTTAATCTCATGATAAACTTTGACTAAAATGTTTTCTTCCTGAACTTTGACTAAAATGTTTTCTTCCTGAATTCCAGGCATCGAGAAGAAGTGGCTAAACTAAGAGATATGATGACTCAACTTCACAAAAAGCAAGATGATGAACTCAAAAATTTCATTAAAGCCAAAGGATATAAGTTAAAGTTTATGATTCCTGCTCCACCACCTCCTCCTCCTCTTCCAAGCATGGGTAATGGAAATATGCTAAGTCCCTTAAATTTCGCTACGCTTCCAAATCCTCTCGCAACACAGCTTGTGTCTTCGTGTTCTTCTGTGTCTTCATCAGGGGGTATACCTTCGTCTTCAAAAGTTTCAACGAGTGCTCAGAAATCAAAACTAAAGATGGCATTGGATGATCCTACATCTTCCAGGGATAGTCAGAATGTGCAATTAAACAACAGACAGCCAGAGGGTAGTGACAAGTCTACTCCATTAGATGATGGTACTGGTGTAAAGCCACAACAGTTGTCTTCGACTTCTTCTACACAACAAACAGACTCCGACTGTCTCGTTGATTCATTAGAGAGCGGTGAAAGTTCAGACCAAAAACTAGACAGCTCTGATGGCATAAAAACCTCTGTGTTTAGTTTGGAGGACGGAGAGGAAAGTGACACAAGACTTAATTCTAGTTCTTCTCACAGTAGGAAAACTAGCACAGACATGTCTTCATATCCTGGAGGCACCAGTGGGGGTAATTTACAGCCAAAGCAACAAAATGTTGCACAGTTATCTGCACAACAACTTCAGTTCCTGTATCAACAACAACAGCAACAACAGTATCAACAAGCGCCATTCTTTTACAGCCCAAGCTTTCAGTTTTCAGGAGGAGGCCAGCTACTTCCTACTTCTGTCCAAACGCAAGTGCCTAGCAATTTTCCTCAAGGGAGTTCGCTATACCTGCCCTCCTCAAGCTTTATGCCAATGGGATTCAATCAACTACAGAGCAATCCATACAGTCAGTATCCACTTTTACCCAACATGAACTACACCACTACACAGAGCACCACGACCCAGGCTGCGCCCACACAGGCCAAGGACTCAACAAGTTAACTCATTCTTTGCCAAAGGTCTTTCATATGTTAGTGTTTTATGCACCTAGCTACTATATAAGATAACTTACATTCATTCAAAACAGACTTGACAAGATAATGAAATTATTGATGTTAGTCTGTCTCTGGTGAAGAGGGAACAAAATGGTTCTTCAAGGGCCATGTAACAAAAAGTATTAATATGACTATATTTGTATTTTGCATATATGTGTATCCAACCAGGAAATTGTATAATCAAACCATTATGTCACTTATCATTTACCTATTGCAGGGTGTATTGATTTCATTAGTGGTTGAATGCGAGTATGTTTAATGATTTTCAAATGTAACAGTTTCATCGTATTTTTTAATTCATAATGGGTAAAATAAAAATGACAATCTATAGTGGTATTTAAGATGTTTCATGGGGATAATGGATTTGACTTGTAAATACAGCACAACAATTTTGAATTACAAAGGTGAATAAATTGTTCAAATTGACATGCGACTTGAAAGCTTTCATTATAAATGAATAAAAAGGAACGATAAAAGACTAATACTTGTATTTGTACTTTTCTTGTTTGGATCTTAATGATAGGAACACATTTTTATTTACTGATGCATTTAATTGGAAAGCAGTTTAATGTGCATTGTCATCTGGTAAGTTCTTGTAATTCTTCAATTAATTTGCTATAGAAAAAGAGTGTAGCGTGTTCATATTTTATTTTGAAAAACCTGGTATCTATTGATTTAAGGGAAAAAGAAATCCAAAAAAGTGCAGGATGATTTTTGATATGGAGTGATAAGTGAGTGTTTTCCATTTGCACTGGCATCTATCGATCGAAAGGATTTTTGTATGTTATGAATGTGAAAGTTTCTCAAACTGGATTCCATAAAGTTCAAAACAAAGTTATCTTTTTCAAACCTGAATGAAAGGGGAAAATAATTTCTATAATAAGGCCTGTGTGCCATTGTAATGAAATAACGATATTAAAAAGAAAATGTATGATGTGAAAATAGAATGCAAATTAATTTTTTTATTTGGTATTTAAGTTTTGGTTTGAGATGACTTGACCTTCTCATGTGATTAGTGGAATTAAGTTACTACAGAAACATTTTTTTTCGTCCTACCATTTTCGCTTCCACATTTATAAGTTGAAAACCCTTGTGTAGCATATTTTGCTTCAGTCTTCAACAAGTTATGTAAAAGGTCATCTCTTTTGTGTGTTATCTCCCAAAAATCATTCCTAAAATCTGAAACTTCGCACAATGTTTACGTGAATTTTGGAAGATTTGATTGATCATTATGCACAGGGAAATCACATTATATTCATAAATCCAGCTCGACACCTATTGCTAAAAAAGAAAAATGTGTAACTAATAGTCTTTTTAAATAAAGTGCATGCTACTTGAATTTGATTGAATGCAGAATTAACAATTGCCATCAATTATACATCCAACATTGATATCTTGTGAAAAAATAAGGGTGAAGATGAAAATCATTTTTTGTTAATTTTGAAATATTACCAAGTGTGTGCTAGTGTCCAATTTGACAGGTAGTTTGGAAAGGTAGAGCTTTGATTAATGGTGAAATGATTTGTGATATACTTTGATAACATTGCCAAGGCGGTTGATTTGAGTTTAACTGAAGTTGTTCAGTATTATGAAATAATGTAATTTGTCAAAATTTATTTTATATATATGCATTTGAATTGTGCATTTTTGTGTGTAATTCACAAAATACATGCATCAATGTTTCTATAGCTTTAAGTACTAATATTGTGAAAACATGATAAAAGTACGAGAGCTTGTTTCTGATATTTAAATTACACTCTTGACTTTCTAAAACAGGTAAAATGTTGTTAAAGTGAGGATATTTAGTACTAGTGTTGTTACAGACTAAGTACTGCGGCATCGGTTCCCAAGTCATCTTTCATTTACTCATTTCGTTACTGTTATACATATTGTTAACTTTTGTGAAAAAGTACATCCCGGTAATATAACGGCGACATTAGAGTAATCAAATTGTTGCTAGTCCTAATTGTTATAGCTACATCTATATCCTTGATGGTATCAAATTAACAGTTGATGTTGAGAAAACAAATGTAGTGAGGTCTGGTCAAATTACTCTTGTTATTTTTTGCTAACAAGTTTTTAATAGGTATCTGTCTGACTACATTTTTTCGCCAAGCTTCTCAACAATTATTGTTGATATATTATGAGTAAGAAATTTCCTTCCAACATTTGATAGAATGATTTCATTTCAGTCATTCAGTTGAACCTCATCACAAACTGTGATATCTGGAATACCTGTTATTCTTGAAATCGTTTGTGCTCTATTGTCAGTCTATTGCTGTGTAAGTGTCCTGTTATCTCGATGTGTTTTCATCAGGACTTTTGACATAACATGGTTCAACAAATAAAAAATAAGATGTTCAACAGCAATATTGACTTGATGCATACGATCAAGGTGTTTGTGCTTTATATCCAAAACTCTGATATAGTCCATTGATCACTCATTTAAGAAATCAAGCTTTATTTTCAAGATTATATGGTTTTAACATTATTTTTCCTAACGATCAGTTCAATTGAATACAGCATGATCATGAGTTTTCAGTACATGGACTAGATGTATCATTTAATTTGATCTACAAAACAACACATGTTTGCTGTGCATCACCGATTGTTCATAACAGTAATTGTTTTGTCAGTAACATCTAGCTGTAAAATTTCCAACTTTTTGAATTTAGATATTTTTTCTTAACGAATACTGCAGTAAAATTGAAACGGGCATATCAATGTCAAGAAAATGATATCCTATTTAGTGATCAACATATTACAAAGTAAACGACTGGAACAAAGTCTACGAAGCAAGTCAAGTCTGTGTATCAGTGGTGTTGCTGGCGATCAGGTTAATAGTTGATGTATTCTGGTTTGATAAAAATACAAGTTTTACCCTATGTTTTCTGTATACTTGTATGTTCTTGTCATTTCCATTCTGAAAAGAAATCTTCTATGTATATATGAAGGTGCTTTTCTACAACATTTACAAGAAGGAAATTCAATGTTTTTGAGAAAGTTTCTGTGTTAAATAATTATATAAATAGCCTTTTTACTAGTGAATTATTTCCCTATTACACTCAAATTAGATTTAATCATTTGCTCAAATCTTCAATACTCTTGTATAATCTTGACACATTCAGTTAGTGATACATCATATACAATGTATAATACCAAACTTTCTGGCAATATTTGAATATTGAGTTTTGATAGATGAAAATAGATTGTGTAGATCTTAGAGTTCTACTTGTGTGGCTGGTTTTATTTTAAAAATGCATCAAATTTGCTATTTTTGCTATGTTTTCTCTTGTCTTACTGATTTCCAAGAACAAAAGCATCAATCTGTTTAATTACGAAATTATTTCCCTCTGTTGGTGAGGAAAAAGGCACGCTTGCCTGTAGAAACTTTCACAAATATTTTTCAAGATTTCATTTGGAATTTTAGACAACATAATGCCTGCTTTAAAATTATTGAAATATTTATATCCATTTATTTCTGCTGTTCGGGCAAAATTATAATTTAACCAACGCAACATTTTTGTGTAATTGTCTTGAAACTTGAGTTAGTACTGGTAGTTGTCTGGTTTTGGGCTTTAATGATTTCAAGGCAACACCTGGGTATAGGTAAGTCTGGATGAAGTAGAATGCTTTCAGAATTAATATAGATTTTCTAAGTGAATCGGAGGAAGTTATTTGGCAGACACTTTTGGAATAAAACTAGTACATAATACATGCAGTTTCTAAAATGTCTCTTAGTTCCATTTCAAACAGACAATAAATAGAAATTTCTTTAGAATCTTTATCGATTTAGCAGGTTTAATTTGTTGCTGTTAAATGAAAAACTAGTCCAATTGATTACATTACAATTTGGTGATCTATTTATGACACCAATCTCAGCGATATATATGATGGCACAAAAAGTGCAAAAGAAAATGTGCAATTTATGAAACTTGCAAATATTGTATGCTATTAATTAATAGTAAACTAGTAAGAGACTTGAGAATGATGTAACACTAGGTCCGTTGAGAAACACTTGTTTGTCATGGAGTTTATATGTATTTGTGGTAGAGGATAATATCTCTACATGTGATAATTAAAAAATTGCTGGAGATTGTAAAGTTTTGTTGCTATGTTATATTTTTTGAATCTTTCATGAACAATGCAAAGGGAAGCTTTTTTGCAGTAAAGAGTGCCAGAAACTTTGGATTCTGTCTTTGTTATTTATGAACTGCAAATCTTTTTAAAGGAATTTTCTGACTTGGATTCTGACGTACAAAAAGATTAAATTTAGGAAGGGGTCAAATGTCAAATCACCGCAATACTTGTTCAGACCCATAACTTTTGAAATGCTGAACATATGAGGAACCTAAAAATCTGTGTGTTATGACGGATGGGGCAGCAGTGGCCAAGTGGTTAAGGCATCTGACATTCTGCTACCACTAGCTCTCCACCATTGGATCGCTGGTTCAAGACATAAGTGGGGCAGTTGCCAGGCCCCGGAATCTCGAAACTTTTTAATTCTCAATTCTGAACTCCATTCTTAAGCGAACAACGTACTTAGCTGAAAATTTCTCGAATTGGTGTATCTCGAAGGCATTCTTAAATATTTGAGAACGTACTTAACTAAGAATGTGTTTGTTGATACATAAGGGGCCCTATTTGGAACTCTTTAATGAAAAAAAGTAATATAAGTGTATGAAATACTTCGGGAATTAACTAGGATAGATAATCACGCACTTCTTTTGCAGTGCATTGAAAACCATGTTTAAGTTTTCAAGCTAAATTGGATATTAAAAAACAGATGACACCATTTTTGTTGTTATGCCAGACATATCATTGAATGCTAGATATTAAAAGAAAATATTGAATAATTATCCTAAACTGATTAAATTAATTAATTAATTTATGACGATTCTGTAGTCAACATTTCAACATCCCTAGCCGTAGCGGTACAATAAATCAACTTAAATTACATCCCTATTTGAATTTTAATTATTCATTAAAAATCTGTGTTATTTTGTAAACTCTGCCATCTATGTAATTGTAAAAGTAAGCATCAAAATACTTTTGAAATTTCCGCAGAAAGCATTATCAATAAATATATACAGCTCAATTGGCAAAGTGTACTGACCTGTACACCGGAAGTACTAGGAAGTGGCGAACGAACAACATTTGCAAAGATTTGATAATGACAAAAGTATTTGCGATTTTCCAATAGGCCTATGGCGTACGTAGACAAGGGGTGGGGGTGCATCTCGGAGAACAAATATGAAACAATGTGACATAAACATCAAAAATTTACTTACAATTTGGTGTGGTGAACTTTAGACTTTATAACGATTCTATATAACTGCCAGCAGACGTCGGGGGATGGAATTATACATTGCTCATGAAGGGCAAGTGAGCTTATGCCATGGCGCGTCGTCCGGCATCAATATTTTACTTTAAACAGCTTCTTCTGAAGAGCCAAGAGGCCTAGGGTTATGATATTTGGCCAGTAACATGCTGAGATGATGGGCTACCAAGTTTGTTCAAATTAATGACCTTGACCTACATTCAAGGTCACAGGGGTCAAATATGCTTTATTTTTAAATGACTCCTTCTGAATAACCAAGAGGCCCAGAGACCTGATATTGGGCCTGTAGCATGCTGGGATGAAGGGCTACCAAGTTTCTGCCAATGAATGACTTTGACCTACTTTGAAGGTCACAGGGGTCAAATATACTAAAATCTTAAAATTATGACTTCTCAATATTCTTA
>JAUMHH010164999.1:3266-17022 GCA_032359455.1 Chlamys rubida | reverse complement strand
GCAAATAGGAACGTTTTTTACTGCCGTTTGTATGGTGGTTTGGAATTGTTTATACGTAGTTTAGTGATGAAGTTGAAAACTCTGCTCTACACTGCTGTATACATGTATGTAAGAATTCCAGTACGATATAAGAATTAGATGTAGGTGTGGTAAATATATTTATGCGTCTTCATCGGATACACCAAACGATTAAGTACCGTTATCAGTTTGATATCTCTCCACGATAAAGTGTCTTAACTTTTCATGAAGGCAGCATACATGTTGTGATTTACCCTGTCTGCTGGTAGGGGTACATGTCTGTCGTGGTCGGTAGATACATACTTTTTGCCAGCACAGTCAACCAGTAATAGACATTTTTATAACATTTCATAATCTTTCTCAATCGCACTATTCTTCAAATTATTTAAACCTGTGTATGAAAGTCCATTTGAAATGGACATCGCTGCCTTCGTCAATAAATATAAAGATTTATAGTTTCCGTCATCCGATGGGGCTTCCCGATGTTTTGGGCTATGGCAAATTTACCTCAAAGTATTCAACAATACCGAGGCCTTCCGTAATGACATAATGTTAGGACTACAATAGTTTGGTTCGTTTTTCACGTCCTATTTGTTAACCTATGCGATGATCATGTGCACCAGTTTGGTTAACATTTGACTATAAG
Source organism: Chlamys rubida (assembly GCA_032359455.1). NCBI lineage: Eukaryota > Metazoa > Mollusca > Bivalvia > Pectinida > Pectinidae > Chlamys > Chlamys rubida. The sequence goes on along the minus strand of JAUMHH010164999.1, from coordinate 16,358 downwards.
ATCTAGAAAAGAAGTCAAAACTATTTGTGTCCATTTTCTCCTATTGGTCCACATTCATCACACAGAGTTGCACTATGACAACTAACAAGAGTAGCTTTTTGAAGACTTGCCTCTCCCAAAATTACCCTACTAGTCCCAACCCCTTTGTTTCTGAAGATCAAACCCTTCATTTACCGTCAACAACGATGTGACTCATTGGCCCAGATAGGTTTCATGTTAAACGAATTTCGAATACCTTAACCTGAACTTAATTAAGAAGTATTATTTTCCCTGTTGGGCTCCTATCCTTTGTCCCCTCCCCTTGCTGGGGGATGCTTCATGCGAAATAAGGACACACACTTCTAATAACTGACCAATATTTCACTTATTGGCCTGCCCTGTCGCATGTGCAATGTTGAATTCCCTTAGCCAAATGAGGCTTAATACGCTGAACACATTAATCCCTAGTTTCTCGTTGGTCTCAGAGAGGCCTACATGAATTTATAGAAAGCTGAATTCCCTTGACTGCCGGATGTTCATTGCCAAATTATTCAAAAACCTTCCATCTATACTCATGGAGTAGTCTTTCAAAACCCAACAGTAATTTTGCGTTTTGGGCCTGCTCTTATGTATATAACACTGATTGATTATTTGCCAAGCTAAAACAACATTACTATGGAAAATAAGACATGGAACTGTTTGAATTAGCTAATAGTACATTCTGTTGAACGTTGTACGCGTAAAAACCAGGCTCAACTCATTCACCCCTACATTTTTAAACTGGACTTGCCCAGTCTTTGATTTGGTAAGGTGAATGGGTTAATACAACAGTAATAGGATAAAATACGTATGTGTATGGCATTTGATGTTTTACACATGTGTTCAGTATCTGGTACGGTGCTCATGTGTATAGTGTATACACGTGTATAGTATAAGATATGATTAAGGATGCCCTGAATGTAATTACCCAGCTTCCGAGTAATCTATCGATGATACGTTCCATTTTTCCAAGACAGTGAGAACCAAAACACACGGTACACAGCTGTAATGGGCCGGTAATGGCGGATTACTGCACGGAGCAATAGACAACGTGTGTAAACTAGAGCCCGCCCCTTGATCTGGAAAGCAATTTCCTCACTTGAAAACCAATCAGCTTTGTCTACGGAAATATTGGTGTACATAGGGCACGGTTTCCTTTAAAATTATATCGATGAATCCAAAAGAGGTCCGCATCATTCCTCATATAAAGTAAACAAAAGGCCACGCCTACTTACTGTGCTCAGGAGAGCTAATTAGCCCTATCCCTTTTTAACTTTTTATTTTTCAACGGAAATAAGAATTAAAGTACCTGAGCGCCAGCTCGATATTGCATATATTCCAAGTAACCTATAATAAACACAGCCCGCCAACGAAAATATAATGTAATGTGCCCCCTATCTGTAAAAAATTCCATTTTCATCAATCGATTGTTATAGAAAAAACACATTAGGTAAGATGGTTTGCTTGTCCTAGGGGAACTCGGTTAACGATCTCCCGTCACATTAAGTGCCGGGGAACTTGCCATCACCTAGGACGCGAAGTGAAGGAAGGAAGGAGACAAGGATTAACATGTGTTCATCATTTTATTCCATGCTGGTTTCGGTGTGGAAACATGGAACAAAACCTCACGAGAACAAAACATATCACTAATGCAAAAAATATATTATTTAATTCAACGTAAATTATCTTCGCCTCTCCCTATATATATTACATCTCTCTGTATTTGATTTTGAGTTATTTGAAAGTGTGGCATATTTTTTTTCTTTACGATGACGTCACTGCGTCATAGGCTCAATGTTTCAAAATGGCTAGTTCATAAAATTTACGAATGAGGAGAAGAAAGCAAACAGTATGACTGTCGACGAGAAAGGAAACAAATCTATAAATAAGTATTTAAGATGAGGAGTGTCTGGGGACTGCACAAATACCACTAATATAAAGTATATCCAGCGAAAATAGTCAAAGATGCACAATAAATTAAAAACGAAATTAACAAATATTTTCTAATACGAAAAATCGTCCTTCAAATTGACTACGTAATCTGAACAAAATCGAAAAATAGAGGGTCATTGATCAAATTCTGTTGGGTAAAGGGTCTTCGTAATAAGTTATAGCACCCTTCTGTATCGACGTTAATCCCTTCTTTAGCCTCAATTTTCTCAAATCACACCCACAAACGAAATATCAGTAACTGACTTTCAAGACAGTTTTCTTTCGACGTAAATTCCCAAAGCACGACGTACTTTCACTGTGCAAACTTTTCACGAAATATCCTTCTCCTTTGTCAGCTTTCAATTCAAACTGATGTAAAATTCGTTTCTTCTGTCGCAATGAAAAACTCAAAAATATTCAGTTTGTCGCAAAATAATCACATCCATTCCGAGAACGGTATTGCGCCTATTCAATGCGATGACAGAGAAGAATTCCGCCTCGCTTTGACGAGGCATCACGTGACAAATCCGTGACATGAAATCCACACATTCGACGCCTCGAACTCCTGGGGTAGATTCTACGACCCTCGATATACATGTACATCCCAAGACTCTGGACGATTCTTCACTTGTGGAATATAACACAAATCGTTGTGACTTATGCATATTCGAAATTAGCTCATTCGTGATTTCACAAAATGAAAATGCACTTTCCCTTCGACTCGCACTGTACGTTGTGACCTTTAAACCGATTGGAGACGGAGGCGTGTCACAGTTTAGCCAATGGATGGCGTGGGCGTGTCTCACTAAATCCCATCGTGGGTTTATTTATGGAAGGGAGATAGCTTAAAATATATTTTTGAACAAAACGTGACGTGTACGATGATGAACACAATTGGCAATGACTGCAGGGCATAGACGGAGTGAAGCGTAAACGAGCATGACGTCACTTGCAAATTGACGTTGATGACGTCAAAGGCGAGACTGAATAAATAAGAAGATATGTTTGTAGTAAAACTAGGAATTCAAAATATCCAATGTCGACACAAGGAAAAACACTGACAATGTCGGCACAAGGAACACGCTGACAATGCCCTCGTGTCTGAAATCCAATTCGGAAGGTTCTGCTTCAAATCAAAACTGCTAGCATGTCGAAAGCTTCCACAATAAATACTCGTTATATGGTGTATGGAGATGAATACATGGGCACAAGCAATCGGATATGATGAATGAGAATGGATGTTTCCAGTGTAATGTCGTATCCAGGCGATGCTACATGACGCTGCAGCATTTCTTTTGTTTCTTTTTGTCCTTATTATCTCCAATGACCGTCAGGCCATCCGACTGACCCCCACCCACCTCCACTTTTACGGCCGTCGGCGACACAGTATCGTCTATTTTGCCATTCTGTCTTGCTTTTGCGTTAGGAGCAGCGTTGACAGAGGCTGAAGTTTGTGGTGAAAGTGTTTCTTCCACCACTGAACAGTCTTTTCCATTTCCGGGAGAATGAAGTTCTAATTTTGTCTCTGACGTCACTTCCTCTTCCGGTGTACCGTCCGTCTCATCACGTAAGATGAACCTATCTCGGATTATCGTTGCCTTCTGTAAAATTTCCTCGGCTTCTTTGCAGAGATCGCTTCCGGGGATGAATGGGTTGTCTCGACTTTCCAAGCTGTCAATGAAAAAACGCAATAATTAGTGAAATCATCGCTACATACAAAACATTACATGCATGTAATAAAGTCGCTTTTAATAATGAAGTTCATGATAGTAGATTAAAAGAAACAAAAATAAAAGCACATTTTTTTGCAAAATAAATAATTAAAAAAAAAAAAAAAAAAAATCAAATCTTTATTTGCACAATTGTAACTACAAAGTAGCTTGAAGGCAAAATAACATTACAACACTTACATACATAATATAGCGATCATTTAACTGGAATTTTGAACATATATAATAATAGTTAGGCAGGTAGCCATATAATAACTGATCGATATTTTGACAAAATGATAAGTACATTATAATTGAGCAGAAAAATAAATGCTAAGCTAGAGCAAGTCTTTCATCTTTTAACGACAAATATCATTTACATTTAACAGTTAATGGACATTTCTTCATTGTTATCAAACAAATCCATCACCAACAGAATATCAATATTTAAAGGGAGTGGACAAATACTGTATTGATCGTTAACTGTGTCTGGAGCCAGACTATGGCGTTAAATAGGTGTGGTAACGAGTATATAACGACCCTAGGAGTCGATGGATTTTCTGTGTACCACACCCTACGGCAGCAATATAACGACTAAAAACATAGTCTGGGGTAGCTTCATATATCTGATTAATTATGGAAAAGCAACGGAGAGAGGATGGTTGTGCGTCCCGCGAGTATCATCAACCGAGCTCTTCAATACTGTATCCGGTACCGCGCGCAATACCAGTAAATATGGCTGACAGCGTAAAGGACTTTCAGAGAATCACAACTCATCCAAATATCTAAGGCAATATTGATGCCAACAGCATAATGATCTGGAACTGCTCAATCTGTACAGGACTGTTGTGTAATTTAATCAATATGACATGGCGTATATCCCACATGCACACCTTGAGGGGTGTGGAAGTAGAACGCACGCAACACAAAGAAATGCATTCTGGATCAAAATTCTATCCGTAGTTTCGTAACGCCAATAACTAAAAATAGGCAATCATACATCTATCCTCTAAGTTAACAATATTAATAAATAAAAATTGATATGCCACCACATTTTCAATAGCATGCCATGATTTGAACAAGCATGCATCATACATTTTAATGACGGAGAAATATATGTGAGGCTATTAATGGGAGCTTTTAATACCAACACAGCTGGAGCCATTCTCCCGATATTAATCAGAAGAATAGCTCCAACTCATAACATCAACAGTTCTAACGCATACACACATTGAAAATAGCTTGGTCGCATGTGTAAATCGTTTTGTCAGAAACAAATTCCATTTTTGTGTGAGACAGTGCCAGCTGTACGATGTGAGGGAGTGAGGAATCGCGCTACACGTCAAACCCAAACCTAAAAGCACGTGTATAGCGCACATTAATTAGCGCGCGCGGGTATAGTAGCAATGACAACATCACATAACATTGTTTATGATTAGCTTTAAGCACGTGAAACATTAAACCATGTACATTTCATCACTTTCCGTACACAGGGACCTGAGAAATTGTTTACAATGTATATAGCTTTGTCTGGACAATTCCGTTAAAACAACACAGATAAACCGTAAATCATCGGGTCCCTGTGTCTCATTCAACAGACTATTTCATCAAAACTTGTATACACATCACTCGCTGTAAATAGGAGAGGTTTGTGATGTTAATATATCATCAGATTAAAATCAAAAACTATCTATCAGTGCAATATACATTCATAAATAGTATTTGGTTCGCATATCTGAACGTTCTTCGGGTGGCGCAATGGTTGGCGCATTCTCCTTTCACCAACTTTGGGTGGTCAGGGTTCGACTCCCCCATTGGATGAGCAGCATCCTCGACACTCCCGGGGTTACGCTCACTTATATATGCGTGCATAGAGCGAAAGTGAGCGTAACCCCTGGAGTATCGAGGATGGATGAGAAGCGGTTTGGGGTCATCATGGCTGCCCAATTACACGGGTTTTCTCCAGGTACTCCGCGTTTCCACCCGACCAACAAAAACGATTATTAGATGAAAAATAATTAATATTTGTTCACATTAAATTAAGTTATATAATATTAATTCACTATATCTAAATCCTAGGATGGCTTACTGTGTAGATAAATTGAACTCTATGTAGGTGATACTTTGAGTATCAACTAGAACCGATCACATCCCGGGTGGAATTAGATTGTCATTTTAAACACCAACATTTATTTCAGTATTTGGTGTCGGATGAATGTAATATGCGTCATGTATGAACTGCTTTGAATGAAAGTGAAGTAAAGCGTCCACGTAGTACTGCCCAGACGCCTGTACTCGCGTCAGCTGTCAGGGGTGTGTAGTAATCCGTACAGCCAGTCTCATCAGCAGGATTAGCCCGCCACTTAACCAGGAATTTGAGGCATGCGATTCCTATAGCGCCAGCCCACACTTTGTGTACACCAAAACACATGTCCCTCGCCAGGAGGAAAACATTGCTATGTGATTCCACCCTCCCTGAGTACCGCTAACAACTGACTCGGGGTCTAGACTAAGTATACGGTGGTGTACACTGCTTCACGGCAAGTACAGGAGCTCTTTCCCCCTAACCTAAGTCCACAACACAGATGAATCCCCTCCCCCTGGCCTCCTCTACTTTGGGGAGGGGGACTGACACGTATGGATAAGACACTAGCTATAAGCTGCAATGGAACACAAGGTCAGCTGTGACAATAAACACACACGTGCAACACACCCAGAGCAGTGGTGGATGTAAAATACACCATCAAATCGTTAAAAACCACGACACAATCATGCAACTAAAAAGTGACGCGTAAAATTGCTCAGAACTACATAATTGTGTACATATATATACACATGCAAGACTGACATTATCTCACTGAGTTTGAAATAAAGAAAATTCAAGTCATCCATTACCAACTGAAATTGTTTTCAAGATCTTGTCAAATTATAGAAATAAAACAATATAATTGTGTCTCCAACCCTTATCAGAAAAAAGAGAAGTACTGTCGGCGTGTCTCTGTAAGGATTAGATTGCTAATTAAAGTTCGTTCCTCGTTTTTTTCATAATCATTTCAAATACTCATCCTTTTACTATTTAACATAAAGCATGACTACAATCGATATATATGTCGCCCGCCTGTCTCCTCCCTACACGGTTTTTTGTGCGTGTCGTGCCGAGGAGGATTACATTATCAGCCCTCCACCAGAGACCCTGCTTTAGAGTTGCTATGATTCTTACAGAAATATAGCACGCTATCAGATCATCAGATTGAAGAGACAGAATGAAAGATTTACAATATGAAAGGTATTACAGATAGTTTTTTGTTATAAATCAAATGCTTGAATATAAATCGATTGGAAATCTAAGAAGGAAATGCCCATCTTTGTTATTGTTTAGTACAGATGGACTATAAACGATGTGGGTTTGATCTCCTAAGCATCCTCGATATCCAGGGATTACGCTCACTTTCGCTTTCTGTACACATAAGTGAGCGTAACCCCTTGAGTGTCGAAGATGTTCCCGAAGGTTCCTTAATAATAAAACTGCCCGAGGGTTCCTTAATGCCCGAAGGTTTCCTACTTGCACATCTAACACATTTCATAGTTAGTTATACACACGAATATAACGGGGAAGAACAGTAAAGACAGAAATGGTAGTTGTTAGTTACTCATTAAATCCACGGTTACATAAGTAAAAAGATATGTTTTTTTAGAATAAGGCAAAACATTGGTGAAATGATCTCGGATCTGATAACCGTTACTTAGGTAATGCTTGCAGAAGAACGAATAATTTGCAGTCGGACAAGAATCATTATAGCTATGGTATTGATGTTATGGCAGTAAAACGCGACAAAAATCGGCCTTGCGATAATTAGATGCCGGTAAATACATCTGGTCGTGTACGCGCCCGATGTGCACTGCAATGAAGTTGTAAAAAACCCCTCGTGCATCATACCTGTGACAGGAAGTGACAAATCGATAATAACATATAGCTCCTATTATCAGCCGGACGAGGCACAACAAAGCTGCTATGGAAATATTGGACCAGGACTATTACATGACCAATCGGCTAACAGATGTGGTTCAATAGTCTGAAAGAGACTTCTACTGTATAGTCGGGAATGTTGTCTCACCGGAAATGTACATTTCAGGAAAGGGAAGGGCAGGTTTCTTTGTAACGAACATGGGCCAATAGTGAAAGCCAGAATTACTTGGTATCTAAATTCGTCGGACCAGGCGAAAATGTACTCGTTGGTAACCAAAATGGCCGGATCTGGGTCTAACGTTTTGGTAACTTGTATATCCGGGTCATGGTTTAACGTCTAGGTAACCAACATGGCCGAGTCAGGGTCTAACGTCTTGGTAACCAACATGGCCGGGTCAGGGTCTAACGTCTTGGTAACCAACATGGCCGAGTCAGGGTCTAACGTCTTGGTAACCAACATGGCGGTCCAGGGGAAAGCCTAACTACCCGATAACCAACTTGAGCTACAGTTAATCCCTAAACGTCATGCAGTATCCATGATATTGACTTGGCCTGATACTGATAGTCCATGGGAAATCGCTTACTGCTTGGTATACGATTGACCTTACAAAGGTTAATCTGAACGGCATTATTGTCATACATATACATGTAAAAAGCGCATTTCTACAGAAAATCATCTTAATGCATTTAGGCCCCCTATCAATAACCTTCTTATCAATGCCTATGTGATCCTCGCGGGTCGATACACTCACAGTATCGCTGTTTCTAACACAGCGCACCCCCGGATATGGGAAGTGTCAAGGTGCACTGCTCTGAAATTCAATTTGTAAAAATGGTTCCATGTGATTTTCCAAGGCAATTAGGATAATGTTCAATCTTAGTTATCGACACACCGACGGCTATACCGAGTACGTACAGGCACTGCATGCTATCCGGAGCATAGGGGCTTGGGAATGTGTTACAGGTTTTGTTTAGACCTTAGTGTGTTCAGGGTAATATTATCGTAGACACTATACGAGCTTATATCAACTTTGTTTTAAAAAAAAAGGCCACCCGAATAATGATATAAACGAAATGAGACGATTGAGGCTCTCGATGTCGAACAAACGGTCGACCCCTCGGCCCAAATTCTTTGTATAAAAAAGCACACTGGGTTTATCTCTTCACACAGACTCAATTGGCTGCAACTCCCAATTTGCATACACAATGGAGTTATAACTCACACTCATGAGCCCTCACAGACACTAAAGTTACACTGTAGCTCACATTCCTAGACCTACACAAAGACATTAGTTAATTTGTACTCTGGAACCAACTTACAGACTGGAAAAAGCTATACTCCGGATCCTACACCCACACAGGGTAAACTCACAGTCCGGAGCCTACACACAGACAAGGCTAACTCACCGTCTGGAGCGTACATAAAGACAAGGCTAAATCAGAGTCCGGAGCCTACACACAGACAAGGCTAACTTACAGTCCGGAGCCTACACATAGACAGGGCTAACAGCCCAGAGCATGTAAACTGCACACAGACAGGGCTAACACAGTCCGAAGCCTACATACAGATCCGGTCAGCTCATGTAATCTACATACAGACTCTGGTCAGCTCATGTAATCTACATACAGACTCTGGTCAGCTCATATAATCTACATACAGACTACATTTAGCCCATACTCCGAAACCTAAACACTGCCAAGAGTTATCTTACCAGCTTGACCTTACACACATAGGCTCGGGAAAGGTTATCGCAATCCTTACTTCACCTACTGACAGAGGAGAGTTAATAGACAAACCATACAGGTATATTTGCGATCCCACTAACATAAGGGACCTTAAAACATAGCTATGTCTAAAATACCACAGAATTACATTTCCATATACCACTTGGTTATATTAAAGACCCCACGTACCACTATATTTACAGACTACAGGCTTACAGTAACATTCAACATACCACTATGCTAACAATAGAGTTACAGTACCACTCGATATACCACTATGATAACAATACAACAGGGTAACTGTAAAACCCGACATACCAATATGCTAACAATACCACAGGCTTACAGTAACACCCGATATACCACTATGCTAACAATACCACAGGGTTACAGTAACACTCGATATACCACTATGCTAACAATACCACAGGGTTACACTAACAGTAACAACCGATATACCACTATGCTAACAATGCCCAGGGTTAAAGTAACACCCGATATACCACTATGCTAACAATACCACAGAATTTCATTTACAAAAAACGCCACCACGTCGCTTATCTACGAAATACAGGGTTAAATCAAATACCCGACCATACCGCTACATTGTATATTTGAAATGTATGACTTTTTTTGCACACGGGACCCTGCAGCAACGCGCACACAGGGTTACTTTGTAGACCCGAGACCACAGCCGTATAGGGTTGACGCTTGCGAATTAGCCCCAAAGATACATGTAGAACACCAGTCAATACTTACAGGGGGCAGTATGTCGGTTCTTTATCACAATCGCACACTGATTTCCTTATCTATAGCGAATACTTACTGACACAGGGGACGGTGGATGTCGGTCCTCTATCTATAACTAATACTTACTGACACAGGGGGCGATGGGTGTCGGAAATGTCCGTCAAAAGTTGGTTCATCATCTTCCCCGGCTCACCTTGCCACACACAACCTTAAACTCACTCTCGCTCTCACTGTTCGTATTTCGAAAATGTCTGCTTAATCTTAGTAGCAGAGATTCCGAACAAGTGGAATGAAAAACGTCTGCCGCATTGCGATACACCAAAAACCTTCTCTGGGAAATGTGCCGTAATATTAATAGATAGGGCATTTGTATGTGTCTTTCATGTCGGAGTAATATAAAGAGAGGGGGTATTTTCTCATAACAGGGAAAACGGCATACCGCTTCTCGACAGAATCATGTAAGTGCGGCACCATCAACAAAAGCTCGAGAACACACAAGGTCAGGGGTGATCAAACGGCGGGTAATTAGGCCCAAGTACACGGTTAGGTATAGAGGGAGGCTGAGCCAGGGCTACATACCTCTACACCTCAACATGTATCGCAAAACGTTAACAACCAATGTCTTATCAATTGTGCTGGCCAAGAAGCACAGAGGAGCGTAACAGCAATCTTACATGTTTGTAAGACAATTAGAGGAACCGCTCATCATTACCTACGTCAGTCGGAAACAAAACCTAGATGTATTCGTATACCAAAGGATGTCGTGTTGTGCAAAACATAAGTGTTGCTAAGCAATTGTATTAATGATATTGAGTAATTTGTACCCTATTATCATAGAATGTCCCTATGGCATTGTCTCTCTTAGATCAATTACACTATCATGATTCGTGTGCGTCCCCTCTAGCTTTGTTGCCTATATTTCCGTCCAACAATTAATTACCTCCCTTGGACGTAAAAGTCCACGTCTATAGTCCTATAAATGAGCAATTTAAATTTGGTCAATTCGAAAAGCGCAACAGTACAAAGCCTAACACAAGTCCTCAACAGTACCACGCCTCACGTTGGTCCCCAACAGTACAAAGCCTAACACAAGTCCCCAACAGTACCACGCCTCACGTTGGTCCCCAACAGTACCAAGCCTAACACAAGTCCCCAACAGTACCACGCCTCACGTTTGTCCCCAACAGTACAAAGCCTCATTTTGGACCCCAACAGTACCACGCCTCACGTTGGTCCCCAACAGTATCGATCCCCATTATTACACGAGTTGATCCTGATCCCGATCCCTCAAATGCTAAATTCGTATCTCGATATCAAGCAACAAATGCCTCAACATTAAACATCCTATGGTGTCTGTCAATCCCACTTTTCGTTTCCTCAGTCAAATCAGTGATAAATATTGATATCGGAAGTTTGATTTATTGAAATAACATTGTATTGTTTAAAGGGTAGTAAATCTTATATTCTGTAACAATTCGCACGTATGGACCAGATGTCATCTTGTCAACTGTATGAAACACGTCTAGAAGGCGTTGGGTCTGAAAATCCCTTGTAGTGGAATAGAAACAAGTCAACAAGCCTCGAGGTTGATTTGTGATTAACATTGAAAACCAAATCTAACCCAGAGCGTTTCTATTTTGATGTTTTACATAAATTCATTTGGGAACGTATGTGAAATCGATATGGCGCTCGTAAAGTCGGGAGCTCGGCAAGCCTGCATCTCCCTTGACGAGAATCCTGTTTTATCAAGTAAAAAAGCAACAGGTTTTCTCGCCCATTCATGTGTCGATAATACATGTATGCGTTCACACGTTGCCGGCACACGTACGGGGATACATACCATGTGTTGACGGTTACTATAAAGGGAGGCGTCGGAGGTGTTGACAAAATACGTATGACACATGGAAGGCGTTGGGGATGTTGGCGATACAGGGAAGCGTAGGAGATGATGACAATATCAAAATGACATTGGGAGGCGTAGGTGAGACGTTTACGTAAAAGGGAAGCGCATAAGATGTTGACCTTATAGGGAAGCGTAAGAGATGTTGACGTCACATGGAAGCGTAGGAGATGTTGACGTCACATGGAAGCATAGGAAATGTTGGCGTTACACGGAAGCGTCAGATATGTTGACGTCACTTGGAAGCATAGGAAATGTTAGCGTTACACGGAAGCGTCAGAGATGTTGACGTTACACGGAAGCTTTGGTGTTACAAGGAAACATAGAAGACGTTAATGTTTCAGGGAAACGTACGATATTTTGAAGTTACAGAGAAGCGTAGGAGATGTTGACGATACAGGTGAACGTGCGAGATGTTGACGATACAGGGAAGCTTTGATGTTGACGATACAGGGAAGTGTAGGGAATGTTGACATTACAAGGAAGCGCGGGAGATGTTGACAATACAGGGAGGTTTAGGAGATGTTGACGACCCTGGGAAGCGTAGGAGATGTTGACGATACTGGGTAGTGTAGGAGATGTTGATAATATAGATATAAGGAGGCGTAGTAAATGTTGACGTCACAAACAGGGATAGGAGATGATTGTACGGTTATTGTCGGGCTAGCAAAGGACTAGACTTAAAACATATGTCCTCCCGGGATCTGACATTTAGTTTTAGTGATTTGATGTTATATTGGACGTTGTAATGAAGACATGGGCGTGTGCGTAACGGCGGGAACCCATCGTAATGGTACGACTGACATTTAGGTATCTATAGCGATGCACATTTCTCAATGATTAAGCGCAGTTAATGTGCATCCAGGATCACCACACCCTGGGCTACACAAGCTGGTCTATACTACGATATCACACAAACAAGCTGGTCTATACTACGATATCACACAAACAAGCTGGTCTATATACTACGATATCACACAAACAAGCTGGTCTATATACTACGATATCACACAAACAAGCTGGTCTATACTACGATATCACACAAACAAGCTGGTCTATACTACGATATCACACAAACAAGCTGGTCTATA
>JAUMHH010164988.1:0-17023 GCA_032359455.1 Chlamys rubida | reverse complement strand
AACAACCTGGGTACCAGGGATCCCTACTGTGGCTGGTGTTCCCTTGAGGACAAGTAAGTAACTGATAGTAACAACCTGGGTACCAGGGATCCCTACTGTGGCTGGTGTTCCCTTGAGGACAAGTAAGTAACTGATAGTAACAACCTAGGGAAGTTTTCTGTGGCTCGCTCTTCAAGTCTAGGGTGCTAGGTTTACAATGGTCTCCAAATTTTACAAGGTTACCAAAAATATATTCAGTAGAACATATTTGAAGGTTTGGTTCATAAAGGTTTCCGCATTACAGGGTTATAAAGAAATGAACACATTTATGACCTATTTGAATGTCTGGTTATAAAGGTTTTCAGATTACACAGGGTTCATTGGTCAGGACATGTGTCAATTAACATGTACAAGTCCTCAAGAAATACTGATTTCTGATGATAAACCTACAATTCAACAGGTATATTTCTAGAGAATTGGTTGATGTGCCTTGGCTGTTACACACTAGTGTGTATATAATGAGTGATATGGATTATGGCATTCTCATTATTAACCTATTTCTACCGTTGGCCAAATCTGGTTTTACCAAGCGTTGTAGTGTCTATTATGACTAATAAAAGCAGACAGGATGGTAGAAAATTGCAACTATTTTTGTTGTGTTCCCCTGAAATTACTATGCGGTTATTTTACCGAGATTCTTCTGTTTTTCAAATTAGTTTAAATAATTCATTCAGCAGTGACTCCTGGAGAAAGCCAAAGATAAAATTGGGAAAATTCAGTGGGTTTGAAAAAAAAAAAAGAAAAAAAAAAAAGTACGAATGCAGGAATCTGCCATGAATTGTAATGCGTGCAACAGGAGGCCGTAACATTGTAGCTTGACTCGGGAGGTCTTCCTTTTTACGTCGTGTGACCCAGTACTGGAAATACAATGTTGCAATTGACAAGAGTTGTTTCCCTTTGTATCGCACACATTAATCTCCCTTGGGAAAGCAATAACGAGCACGGAAATGTCGTGTCAAAAGCTGTGGTAGATCAGGTCAACCAGATGGTGTAGATTCTCACACATAGAAATTACTAATAGTTGGTGGTTTGTCAGATATAGCATAAAATTGCATACTGAACACATACTAATAAAACGACCCTTAGCTCTCTTTCTGGTACGATGCATTTCCTGTAGATTTTCAGATTTTGAACCTTTTAATGTTGCGTCTTACATTTCAAAAAAAAAAATTGAAATTGATCAGGATTTCTTCTTGATGTTTTGTCCGTGACAATGTTAAGATGTGGGAAGCAGTGTGACGCCGGTTGTAATGTCGATCCTAAGGACCTGAACCGGTACCACCGACTTGTCTCAATGCTCACCTGCTTTGTACGAGTCGTGTGTTAATTACACCAGAACCAAGACAAGGAATTTTACTTTCAGGCAACAACTCCAATTTTATGACTTCAGCTGGAAGCAACAAATGCTTGAAGCCTCAGAGGAGCGTTGATCATAGACACAGGTTGATCCTGCAGAATTAATTACTGTCATTGGGAATGTGCCCCTTTTATCTCCAGTCACTTGATCAAATGAATTTTCCCATTTAGAATGAGCGTAATTATGATGGATATTTCTCTCATAATTTCTCGCCATGCCTTGTGTGTAGGATGAATTTCCTGTCCGTTTACGGAAATGTTGCACACATTTCCTTTCCCCACATCCATCAAAAGACTCTTCCGTAGATCGGATGATGGAGGTAGACTTCTTGTGCTTTTCTCTAAACATTATTTGGGCGATGCGTCATTTAGGGCCAAATGAAAAGCACTGGGTAGATCATCGCCGAGCTCCATTAATAACACAGGCTATTTGTCACGGCATGATGGAATTAGCGCCCGACAGGAGACAAAGCAGGTCGGGGCAAATAGAAATTGTGAGCTGAAATATAGCCGAAATTCAGGACATTTATTCTGAAAACAAATACATTTGGTCAAATATATGAAGATTTAAGATTTGATTTGTCATGTAGAAGAAATGAGTGTGGATTGAGTTGTAACCCTCGACAAGTTTAATACCAACGCTGTAAGGTTTTAGTGAGTCTGCATGGCGTCATCTTACCAAAGTACAATATCTGTTAAATGTGAATCATTCAAATCAAAAGATATTGTTTATTTGCACTTAAACAGTATCTTTGTTTGTCTGGGTTTCTGTAAAATGTACTACTACAATCCTATTAGATCAGAAGGCGGTGTAGATTTAAATCGTTTGCTATCGGTCTGTTTTCATCTTGATCTCAAAGATGTTTGATAGTGTGCCAAGTCATGATACTGTTTTAAAGACTTTCGATAAAAGAAACTGTCAAGTTTCCAATAGACAAATAAGATTCTACAATAGATTGGACAATTTATTTTTGAAAGTACTAAACATGGAAATAAAAAATGGACATGATTTTGTACTTGACTATATTTGAGGCTCCCATGTCTAAGTGTATTGTCTAGTCTGCATAAATACTGGCGTATCATTGGAGTATTTTACACTAAGGAACAAATATCTCTTCTCATGTCAGAGGCCTTTGTACTTTTTGAGGAATTAAGGGTTTCGCAAAGTTGTCGAAAGATGTATTCTGTCTGGATATGAGACAGAAAAAACAAGTTGATATCAACTTGAAACTTTTTTTTTTCTTCATAGAGAAAGGCGTAATAGTAACTTGAAAGATCTCGATGAACTTTTTTGGTTTGAGGCATCGTCATGAGAGGCCTTGTACGTGGTTATTTGAAAGGTGACGCGTTCGGGAGAATACACCTTCTGAAGTATGTCATACAGGAAGATTTAAAGATCCGACAAACTCTTTCCCCATGTAGTACAGCAATTAGGTGAATGTCAAGAGTCTCACAGAATAAGATTTACTTTCGATTAAAGTAATTATGTTTAGTTAAAATTATTACAGAAATGCACAATTGATATTTTTTTGCATTTCAAATTATGTTGTCAATTTCAATTTCATCAGGAAATTTATAGAAAACTTAATGGTTACTAAGGGGCCATTCCAGTAATGTTCTAGTTTTAGCTGTGAGATCACTGAGCAACAGTATAGCATGTATCTGTGAAAGAATGAGGAATGATGGTTCCTCTTGATCCGGTAGGAACTGGTCTTGTGTTTGTATACGACACCCTAGGTGAAGTCAAATTTTAAAATGTTTTTTAACACGAAAGGAGAAATTAGGTTTCTGCTTTAAAATTTCAATAACTGAACCTTACAATCCCCAGACATCCCTGTGGAAAAATACGGTGATGATTTGTGTAAAGAAAATTAGCAGGCTGCATATTTGTAAAGAATCGGTTACAGACCTTTCACTGCCATCCGTCCCACAAAAGGCCACCAGCCCGAGGAAGAGAACCAATTGGGCACCAGCAAATGGCAGAGGCAATTACCATGGCAACTCTTATGATGAATCAGATCCAAAAGTTGTATACAATTCTTCAAAAGTTTTGCCAGACATCTGTGTGTCAGTTTATCGGTCAATATATAAGACTTATTCTTACTGAGGTTATGATGTGACACTTAAATTGGTCGACTTTCGATGTTGTCTGGCAGTATTTTGGAATCCCTGTAATGGCTTGTGATTGGAACACGTCTGATTGTTAGGGTAGGGCATTCTGTGTGTCGGATTTAAAGGAAATCACGTTTATATGTCTACTCTATATATTGATTACAAAAACTTCAACTAGATCTAGATCATATTATTTAAACTTTGGAAAGGTCCATGTTACTATATATTGTAACTGGTTCAAACAAAATTAAATACAGTTTCAGTGGTATATTTAGATTTGTCTTGACGGATTGATCTATATATGGTGATAGTCTTGACAGATTGATCTATATATGGTGACAGGTATCAGTGTATAACCTACATATGACAATGATTTACATAACTGTGATGGTCAGATAGACGTTTATTCATGAGTGAGCATTTAATTTAGAAAACTGAAGTACAAAAATATATTATTGGGTTCTGAAAAGCCTCCAGCATTAATGCTTGTGTAGTTGAGAAGACGGCCTTGTCAAAGTAACCACGTGTTTAGCCTCGTATTCAGTGTTGCGTGTTACTTGTGTGAGTTTTTTGTGTGAGGAGAACTTGCTATCATTAGGGGCTATACTGTTGCAGAACGACCTGCTCTGTCACCATCCGCAACTGAATGTGCTTCATTTGAAGTTGAGTTTTTGAATACTTGATGCTGTTACAGCCCAGTATCCCATTCTTCAGTCTGCCCACCATCTTGGTGCACAGTGTAAAACCCTCGTACATACCAGGCACGAGAAATTCAACCACGGGTATTCTTTCTGCTCTTTCTTTTCTTGACAATTATAGGAAATTTGTTTTACTAATTTGACAGCAGCATTTCAGATTCTGAGTCATATCTGTGGGGGGGGGATTTTATCTGATGTGTTATAAAGCTAGGGATCCCCCTGACCTGCTCCTGTATCCCTAGTTAGCACGTAGCTTTAAAGTCAAGTTCTCCTTGTGTCGCAATAGGGAGGGGGTGCAACAAATTAGAGCGAGTTAAGTGATCATGTTGCATAAACCTAATGAGACAAAAACCTCAGCTGATACCGGGAATCTGAAGAAGGCATTATGTAGTTCTCATGTAAATTCTACCGAACCGCCGAGGATATGATTTAAATTATTTTCCTTTCGCAATTACAGACATGCGCAGAATTAACCTTATACTTCTTACATCAGTTTGAGGGAATTTTGTTTTAAAATAAATTCATTAATCATTATAAAATTTCCATTGTATTTTTGTGTTTATACTACATTATCAATGTCAGCTATTTGATCTTTAAAACATTTTTCCTATTCAATATTCTGAAAACGAATTTGACCTTATTGTTTTTTGAAGTATGAAACTAAAGTGTACTGTAATCACTGAAAGTGAACTATTCCATACAAAGAGGATAAAAAAAGGATATAGCGAAAAATGTTTATTGATTTTTAATATAATTTAATCAATTGTATTGACGGAAACTTCAAACTACAAATCTAATTTGGCTTCAGATTGATCTTGTCTTCCGCCAGACTGAAGTTGGAGCAGGTTTCCGTAATTTGTCAAGCCTGTTTTGAAGCCTATGACAATATTTTTCGAGAATTTATTTGTTCTGTTCTGTTGTGACTAGCATGCGTAGAGCTTCGGAGAGACGCGGTTTTCTGTGAGCTGTTCTCCTCTACCGGTTAGGGAAGCTTAAACATTCTGCTAGTCTACTTTTATTGAATTACGCTATAAAACGTGTTATCAAGCGACGACAGAATATAACCCTCACAGAAAGAATTCAATCAAATTTTTTTTTCGAGGTGCTAGACTTGTCATGTTGAGTGTTCCTAGAACGTCTTCGTCATTTCAATTGTCTGCTACAAAAATGAAATTTTGGGTTTTTAACTAATTACGGAATTGTGTAATTACTGAGAATATTAGAAAATCTAGTTTTGAAATGTAATCCAGAACAAGAGAATTGGCTTTCGTGGCTTTGAGATGACAATTCTGAAAAGGGGTGCCAAGTTTTTTCAATTTAATTCATCATTTTTTCTGCGCGCATGTCAGGGAAGGGACACTAACGTCAGTTAGATAACTTCATAAGGGGTCGAAACTTGATCCCCTGGGAGGTGTGGTGTATCCTAAATTTGGCTCCGTCCCCAGAAAGTGTTTTGCCAGGTCATGACAGGGTTGCCACCTAGTGGATGTAGGAAAGTTTACGGGGGCTGTCGTAATTGTCAGTACATACCCATAACATCACCAATTATCGTAGACACAGGAAAGACAATCATCCTGTCTCATTAGTGGGACTGTCACAGCTGATGTCCCCGCTGCTCTCTGGTCAGTGCAGGCGTCCCAATATATATACCGGAGTACAATACGTCTGTATCATAACAGTATAAAATATCCTTGATAATTGGCAACAAAATAAATAAAAAATAAATAAAATAGTTTCATTTTAGATAATTGTGTGCTTAATTGAAAAGATGATTTTCTTATAAAAAATAATAATTTAAATATTAATAGCGTTGTATTCCTCTACCCAGTAATTGTTTTTTTTGAGCGAGATGAGGATATAAACATAAGTGTCGTAAAAAACCAATCTGATTGAAATATTTGTTTACTGTTTTGTCCTTCAGCTGGTCAACAAAATTGTTTTTACATACAATTAACTACATTCATTAAGACATTAATTGAAGAAAATAGATCAACAACTTCTTAATGATAAATAACATGGAGGAGAGAAGGGGTGCCCATGCACATTCTGACATGTGTCATACATCACTGTTGTACAGGTATAAGACATAAAATACCTACTTTAGGGCCGTGACTAGCTGACAAACCACCGTGATTACAGTGGGGATGATGTACTACATGTCTGGGGCAGCAGTATATGTAACAGGTGATCGGTTTCATCTTTGATGAGGCTGCACCTGTTGCATGGAAGTAATATATAGGAGCCAGTGTATGTGTGTTGGGTTACACCAGAATTGTAAATGGAATCTCCAGGTAGAGCGCTATAGAGACCTCAGCCAGGTGATGTCACAACAGGGGGATTAATCTAGATACGCTTGGAATTAATTACAGCCTTGTAAAAACCTATAGATGGCAACACATCTGTACGACCAGTCTAGAAAAATCATTTAGGACCTTAAAAGGTTTCCTTTGATGTTTATGTATTAGGAACGACATAGATTGAAATACCATCACCAAAGGGAGACAATTATCCAATATAGATTGAAAACCGTTAGCAAAGGGAGATAATCATATAGAAGATAGCATTATTGTTTAACTTGCAAAAATTTCATCAATGTCATGTGAGAGATTGGTGTGTTTTCGAGAAATAGATTTTCACATATTTTTTCAAATGAAACCAGAATTATCTGCACTGGTCGAAACAGTAGACATTAGCAACCATAAAATTCTGTCATACTGAACATGTCGTATCATATACTGTCATAATGTCATACGCTATTATTTTTCATACTGAATACAACGCATTGCTGTCATACTGTATCCCGTGTAATATAGCGATATATAGCAATGTATGCAATGTAACATGTGGAGAAACAAATTAAATAGAATAAATAAAGATAAGAAATATTCTCCTGTGTAGAGGACGCCTGTTTCCTCTGTTTATCAGGTCGACAAATCATTTTATTAAAAACAGAATACATTTCAATGTAATTACAGTTCCTGGGACTGTGTGTATAGGTTGTAAGATCTGGTTATAACACGAGTCCCCCCCCCAACTCGTGATGGGTTTGTAGTTGGGTCAGGTTTATCTATTAAATATTCATATTTTAGAATAAATATCTATACCTTATGTATGCCTTTGTATAATATGCAAAAAAAGATGAAACGATTTAAACGGAAATGAAGTTGTAAGTGGGTAAAAATGATAGAAAGATTCCATATCAAAACATGTTTTGTGCCTTTCAAATCTATTTCCCATTTAATATTGGTGATAACACCAGTCTCTTTACTGGAGAACGGAATTTATGGAAATGAATTTTTGATGTAGGCTGCGATTGAATATGAGGACATGGTTAGGAATGGGACAGGCAGTGTATATAGATAAGATCTGGTGTGGGAAACCTCCTCCTGAAACACTTCACCATTACTCCTAATACAGCCACCATTACTCCTAATACAGCTTTTATTGTAATAATACCAATAAATGATAAAACAAATTCTGCACAATTTTTTTTTTTTCTCTGAGATATTTCATTAATTTGATCATGCCTAGAGAATTCGAAGTCCGATCAACTGGTTTTGTATTTAATATGGATTGTTAAAAAAGAGAACGTCTATTTTCTAAATCTACCAATGGTTGGAGTCATGTTTGGCAGATATGTCGAGTGTCTGTATGTATAATTCAGTAAGAACTCTTCTAGCTGTGTCCCCTTTCTATTACAAAGTAAAAACAATGATATATCGATGTTACTGACTCAGGTGTCCCCTCCCAATCCAAAACCCATAGGAACCATTTGAATGGGTTTTGTACCGTTTGTATTATACAATTTTTGTATGATAATTAATCGGAGCAATATATACTAGTAGATCCCTTCCTGAATGTTTAAAAACTAAATGTGTAAAAAATAGGGGGAGTGGATCATCCAACGTCCGTGCAACGAGTTCAGCGAAGTTCTGTGTTACCCAGCAGACAGATTCCACAAGGAACACAGGAGTCCGGCCATAAATAGAAGAGTAATCGGTAGGAAAAGATGACCATGACAACACGCCTCATGTGTCGAAACTAGTCAACGTAAACTTGGATTAAAGCCGTTATACCCAGCACGACGTTGTCGTGGTCAAATTGTGTAAAAGTACATGTAACAGCAGTGAAACGCCATACATCCTACGCCTTCCACAGAAGTGCACCGTCTAGTTAGTGAAACGCCATACGTCCTACGCCTTCCACAGAAGTGCACCGTCTAGTTAGACCCTATCAGAGGAGAAACACTGTGTAGCTATGACACCATTGGGCAATGGCAGTCCCCAGTAGGTTTGTTTTTGGTCCCACTAGGAGCTGTGGATCAGCCTTATCCGACGGTGATCCGCATCCATATTCATAACGTGTATTGGTAGTGCCAGTCAGCTGTCTCCTTTAATACCAACCGCGTGGTGGGGCCCGTCTTCTCCTTATGGAAATATCTTAAGTGATAATAGATAAATAAACCTTTATTGTTGTATGGTCGTTGTCAACAGATGCCGTAATGCTACAAACAAATACTGCATTGATGTTAAAATATAATGTTATACCGAAATACAGAATACATTTATATCACATAATGTACTGTGTTATCCAGTGAATATACCCATGTCATATTGTTTGCATGTTAACCTTTGTAATATGACCTATAAGCCCTGTGATTGGTTGTTTCAATTGTGATGTCAAGCCTAGGACAAGTACATGACGTCTCAGACTAACGCACTGGAGTCAAAATGGCGGCTTTTTACATTTCAAGGTTGCATGAAAATTCGTTTTACACGAATAAATGCATAAATCTTGATTATGTTATTAAAAGGATCTTACACTCGCTTTCATTTCATATGAAATTTATGAAACTCAAATTTTTCATTTTAGCTTGGTGGAGAGGGAGGCCTTGTATACAAATGTAGAACTTGGGTGGAGAGGGAGGCCCTGTAGTGAGGCCCTGTATAAAAATGAAGAATAAGGGTGGATAGGGAGGCCCTGTATAAAAATGAAGAACGAGAATGGATATTGAGGCCCTGTATACAAATGAAGAATGAGGGTGGAGAGGGAGGCCCTGTATATAAATGAAGAATGAGGGTGGAGAGGGAGGCCCTGTATATAAATGAAGAGCGAGGGTGGAGAGGGAGGCCCTGTATATAAATGAAGAGCGAGGGTGGAGAGGGATACAGTGTTGCCCCGTATACTTACACAGAGACTGGGAGTTGGCCTGGCTTGGCATGAATTACACACTGTCTGTATCTTGGTGCCTTGTTGGCATGCAAATAATAACAAAGACGAGTAAGCAGCGAAACATTTCCTTGGGGACTCAAAATATGGACAGCTTCCAAATTCTCAAATTAAATTTTGTGGCAATGTGAAGAAGATACGTAGCTCTATCTGTCATCAGCGAATTTAGGACTAGATCTGTTTCCTCTAAGTTATGGCAAGGAGGCTATGGATAGAAGTTACTTCACAGGGATCACTGAATCTTCTAGTCTTTATCTGTTAACTGATCTGGTAGGCAATACTATACATGCAATACTGGCTTTTTGTAGCATTTGATTGATAAGGCTGCACGGAAAACCACTTTTAGATATTTAGAATAAGACAAAAAAAACACACGAAGATTCAGTTTTGGAAATATGAATTATTTTCCTGCATTCCCATGTTGATATACTCCAAGGTATTAGGTGTTCCAGAAAAGGAAAGAAGAATGGATTAGGAAAGGAAATATATATTTTCTGGTGATCTCTAGGGAAACCAGGTATTATTAAGATTGCTATAGAATGGAAATATATTAATATTCTTGACGCCTCAGTCGATTTAAATATAGAGAATGGATGACTGTGAAAGTGCTACCTAAAACGGTAAACTATTTGGCCACATTGACGGAGAGCTAACTGTAGGAAACTGAACAGTGGTAGGCTTTCTCATGGGGAGATCAGTTTGAATAAAAATAAAAATTTGATGTGGTTTATCATCAAATAGATGGAGACATATCGCAGTTAGTTTATTGTTATTAATCAGTTATCTGATGGGAATATTTTGTTGTGCACTTTTATACCGACAACTCTGTCAACTTGTTCATTTGATGGGCATTATTTTATCTTATATAAGTATATTGTCCATCACTATCATTGTGAGCAAGTAATCGTTGTTCTGAGATATTTGTAGACAGGCAGTCGTTACTCCGAGATATTTGTAGACAGGCAGTCGTTACTCCGAGATATTTGTAGACAGGCAATCATTACTCTGAGATATTTGTAGACAGGCAATCGTTACTCTGAGATATTTGTAGACAGGCAATCGTTACTCTGAGATATTTGTAGACAGGCAATCATTACTCTGAGATATTTCTAGACAGGGAAACGTTACCCCGAGATATTTGTAGACAGGGAATCGTTACCCCGAGATATTTGTAGACAGGGAATCGTTACCCTGAGATATTTGTACACAGGGAATCGTTACTCCGAGATATATTTGAAGACAGGCAAATGTTACTCCAAGATATTCGTAGACTGGTAATTTTTCCACTGAAAACATTGTGTATTGACATTCTTTATGTGGAAATAATTGTAGACTATCAATCTTCACTCCAAAATCCTTATAAACAGGCAACCTTTATAGACAAGCAATATATGGATAATTTGATACTGTATAAGGAAACATGCTCTATGTAAAAGGTGACCATACATGTTGTTTACACACACTTTCCTCATAACAGATCCCTGTATTCATTTTCAAGTTTCTGTGTTAAGTACATAAAAAGATTTCTCTCAGGAGTATTTGGTTCAGTAAGAATATTTTTATCCCAGAAATGTAACATTTTATAAAAAGTAGTGAAAAACAGATTCTCCGACCGTCTTGCATGATGGCGTGTACCGATTGACCACGATACGTATGGTTATTGACGTGATCCTGTTTTATGGGTTTTCTATATTCAGACAGATACACCAAGAGTCTATATTTGTTGATTATTTTCCGGAATGGTAAAAGTAGATCAGGTCTCCCAGTGGCAATTATTTTGGTCGCCGAATAAGTCGCCAACATAAAAAAAAAGACTGTAATTGACTCGGAATAAAACTCATGAGGCTAGTAACAGATCTCTCAGTGTTGAGGCCCACAGCACAAACCCGCCAAATCTTCTATTGTTAAAATTATGGGTTTTCAGGTTGAAATCTTTATCTGTCTGTAAGGTTGGGGGTACTGGGAATGTCGCGTCTTACTGGTGCCGACATATTCAAATAGGTTGTCACTGCTTTTTCAGGGTTATCATTTTCAATTCTACTTACTGGAAATAATTAACATGTTTTGGCGTCTATAAAAGAGGTTTTGGTGGTCTGGAAGTACAAACCTGCTCTCCATATCAGTAAATGTACAGAGGTCTTGGTCGATGAAATGCTTGATGGGGTAATGGATTTCAGGGAAGATTGACGTTGCTTATTCCAGGTCATGGAAATGTTTCCTAGAGCACACCAAGTCATTAATAGGCTTTGGTATTTTGGCCTTCAGTGGGCACAGACAAATGTTTTTACACTCCGGGTCAAGGAAATGCTTGTCATCTATTTTGGGTGATTGCTTTTGTATACATGCAATTATTGACATCTATAATTAGGAATGATATCCCTGGTTGACATTAGCTGGTGTTATACAGCTTTTCCTTAGACCTGTAATACATAGTTTCTGTAAGTTTGAAATTCAATACATACATTGTTAAAGGCATCTTGCCTGGAGAATGCATTTTCTGGGGGAATGGGAGGGGTAAGTTTGCCAGGTGATAGAAGACTAACATGGTTGCAAGGTGATAGAAGAGTAACATGGTTGCTAGGTGGTAAAAGAGGTGCATGGTTGCTAGGTGGTAAAAGAGGAACATGGTTGCTAGGTGGTAAAAGAGGTGCATGGTTGCTATGTGGTAAAAGAGGTGCATGGTTGCAAAGTGATAGAAGAGTAACATGGTTGCTAGGTGATAGAGAGGTGCATGTTTGCTAGGTGGTAAAAGAGGAACATGGTTGCTAGGTGATAGAAGAGTAACATGGTTGCTAGGTGGTAAAAGAGTAAGTGGTTGTTAGATGGTGTGTCCAGTTTGATAAACTAGTCATGCTGTTAGAAGGACACACAAGTCATGCTGATGGTAATGGACACATCTGAGCCCATCTTCTTTGTGTGACACATTCAATTAAGGTCTAGAAGGTAACAGGTGCTAAGTCTAGTCAGAATTCATCTGGTTCTCCATTAGATCTACTGACTTTTCGTTGCCCATGACAACATGACAAGTGTCAGCTATATTGGGTACTAGGTGGTAATTAACACTACAGTGATGGAAGGATGAATTGAACTCCCATCCATTCCCTGGTTGGCCAAGACTTCCTCGCTGAGCAATATTTCTCTGTCCACACCTCTCACTCTTATCTTAGGATCCACAACACAACACTTTGTCAATGTTCTATGCACAGGATAAATTATAGTTCAATTTCATATACTGCACAAATCTTGCCTATTTTAGATAAAAGAAAGGATAAAAAAGTACAGAAGAACAATATTAAGCTGTATATATCCTGTAAATCTTACATATTGTACATATATCCCAGTGAAATACAGAAGATCAATATTTCAGTGTTAGTGACAAACTGTTAATAATTGTGTTGTTTGTTGTTTCACAGGTGTAGTGTTGTGTCCGAGTGTAAGAACCACGACCATGACCTTCACTGGCTGGAGTATAGCGGTCAGACTTGTCCAAACATTACCCACGTGCTACCAGACAAGATACAGAAGGACAACACCAAGACAACCAGAGTAAGTAGGTCAACACAGGATAAATTAGGTCACTGCGACCTAAATGGGATCAGACACATGAAGCGAACCATCACCATGAAAAAAATTAGGTCACTGTGACTTAATTAACAGTTTCCATGAATAAATTAGGTAACTGTGACCTAACAAAAAATTGCCACAAAGAAATAAGGTCACTGTGACCTAGATGGATCAGATACATCAATTAGTCATCCGGAACACATTCGTTAGGATGCCGATGATCTAGTTGGGTGAAGTGCAAGTTATTTGATAAAAAGTATTTTGTAGAGGATCTTGAGTGATCACAGCAAATGAAATGAGTATTAAACCTTCATAGACAAGGCAGGGAGTGGGTTAAATCAAACGTCTAGGTTCAGTGAAATCACTAACATTTCCTGTGGATGTTCAGAAAGCCTTCCCTGTAAGCCCTGACAAGGTACATCATGATTGTTACATATCTTGCCCAGTGAAAGTTGTACAGCTCTTGATGGGCAGACACCTCTGACCGGTATGTCGATCAGCTTGGACAAGAGAATTGGCTTCACTCCATCATAGGTGGTTGACCGATGGTGTGGCCAGGGTCTATTGTTACTGTATGGTAATCTGTCACACTGGCCATAAGGACCTGTTCATTTGGAAGTAAACACACATTCGTATTCAATCTGTCACAATTTCTATTTCAAATTAGCAGCATTCAACCACAATTGATGGCCATTCATTTGCAAAACCACATGAAGCGATAATAAACAGGGGAAATTGTCTTTTGTAATGGTAAAAAAGTCTACATTTTCCTAAATTTCGTCTGTGTGTCGATCAAGTTTCCCTGCGTACGGCTGTCATGTTTTGTGCGTAGGGGATGCTTTATGAAAGTAGCACATATTACGGCGTGAATATCAATAAGTCTCCGTGTAGCGGGACAGTAAACAAGGAGATTACGATTCCTCCACTGTCAGAAACGAATATTTAGGACAACAACGATGATGGCATTGTCCCCTGTTGACCAGGGCGTACTGGCCGACCTTTCGTATAAAACATACCATTGTCTGTGTCGAGTGGTCACTGTCTTGTTTCCGACATCTTACAGGTGTAATCTATGTAAACGGTGGTATTGTTGTGATAAGAAGGATAGCACCTGTCACGTTTGATACCTCTCTGACACAGAGAAGAAACTGCTGCAGTCATATATTGACTTTTTTATTCCTGCGGTTTTCTGTCAAGCTGGTGCCTACCTCAGGGAATTAGATACTTTCGTAATAAGCTGATTAGATTTCTGTAAAATGATAACAAATATTGGAGGGTCTTTCATTGTATAGTCTCTATTCTGTGGCCTCCAAGTTTTAGATGTATACTAAACATTACGAGGCTGGAATTTTTGGCATCGATCTTTGAATTCTTGTCATAAACCTCCTGTACCAGACTTTTTTCTTCTTCAAACAATTGTCTTAAATCTGTTGTAATTTCTACCAACTAAACATCCACCTTAAATCTCTTATTGTTTCTACCAAGCAAACATCCACCTTAAATGTCCTATAGTTTCTGCCTCAACAAAATGCAAATGACTACTTTCTCTATCTACGTATTTTAAGAAATGTCTTCATTCTGTAAGTGTTTCTTTAATCAATGTAACATTAATTACTTTTCGTTAAAGGGCAAGGCCCAAAGTTCTCAACCCTATGAACCATCATTATCCTAATCTTGTTAAATCACTAGTCCTCGTCTACAGTCTCTTTGTAAGACTAGCACCCAGCACTATCTGTTCTCTGCTGCGCTTGCAATCCTAAGCAATTAGGTTCAGTTTTTATTGAAATAATTCATTTTAATAATACATCTTTGCCGCTGTTTTGCTTTTCATCAACTTAAATTGCATCTTAATCTTCACTTTTAAATTCAAAAATCAATATCTACTTGCAGACAATGGACACATCAAGTTAAAAAAAAAATCGTCGTCAGTAAATGTGCAAGCATGGTAATTGTGCTTCTGCTCTGAACCACTTTCGAAAAAGAAAAAACAAAGAAAATATTTTTCAAGAAAAAGAAAGAAACAAACAATAATTTTACATTAAGAAGGATTTATTTGGGTGCGTACTCTACCTGTGTTAGTCTTACTTTAACAAGACTGTGTAACATCCAGAAATTCTCTATCCAAACCACATGTCAATATAGATGTATTTTTTATTGGGACCTCAGGCATTACTATATGAGGTATATGTAACCAAGGGAGATATGTCTTATACCTAAATGCATTTTATTGTAATTCAAATAAGAATTAATTGCCCGTTCTGTGGGAACAGTGAATTTACAATATGCTGTTTTAGATGAGTATCAAGGGCATACAGAAAAGTTAATTAAAAGTAGAATTATTTTATGTTTATGCTGTTGTCAAACTTAATTACGTAATACGGACAAGATTAAAACAAATATCAATTTAAAGAAAATTAGATTGGCATCTAGAGAGCAGATGAAACTGGTCGGGAGTGGAGTAGGGTTAGTGTACAATTGTACTGTATAGCAGCCTTACTCCATTGCCAGCTAATTATGTATTCACTGTAAAAATCAGATACCAGAAAAATATTGTAATGAGTAATTTAGTGAACTATTACATTGAGCTACATTGTACCAGAAACTATTACACTGAGTAACCAGTTAACTATTACACTGAGTAACCAGTTAACTTTTACACTAAGTAACCTGTTAAGTATTACAGTGAGTTAACAATTAACTATTCACTAAGTAACCAGTTAACTATTACACTAAGTTACCAGTTAATTATTACACTGAGTTACCAGTTAACTATTACACTGAACTACCAGTTAATTATTACACTGAGTTAGCAGTTAACTAGTACACTGAGTTATCAGTTAACTATTACACTAAGTTACCAGTTAATTATTACACTGAGTTACCAGTTAACTATTACACTTAGTTACCAGTTAACTAGTACACTGGTTTACCAGTTAACTATTACACTAAGTTACCGGTTAAGTATTACACTAAGTTACCAGTTAACTATTACACTAAGTTACCAGTTAACTAGTACACTGAGTTACCAGTTATAACAGTGAGATACCAATTTAAACTATTACAATAACCATTTAAGTATAACAGTGAGATAACAATTTAAACTATTGCAATAACCAGTAAACTATTAGGAAACTATTATAGGGATTATGTCAGTATCTACAGGAAGTTAATAGACAGAATTGTCTGAGATAATTAAGACATCTCTTCCCTGTTGTGTATCAGTCTATTTAACTGTAAAACCTGCCGAGGAAAGTTAATTGGATACCTGCATCAAACAATAATACGGAAAACCTGTAATGCTCACAAGATGTTTGTTTGTATATAAAGTGTAACAGTAGATGTGTATTGGAGCATCTCAATGCTGTGTGTGTGTTCCCAAAGATCATAAAAACGTGGAGTACAGAATTGTACTGTCATGTGATAGGAAGGTCATACAGGTGCGTGGCGTAAGTTGTGCATGTTAGTTGGTGAAGGAATAAGTTTCCTACTTAGAGGAACAACAAGAGTAAATCTTGTAGCTGATTCGTAACCAATTAGGCTTTCCTTGAATAGTCCAAAAGGGTTAAGAGGGTCTAATGAGCACAACAATACAACAAAGTGGATTAGCACTGCAAGTCATAAAAACATGACGAGTTTACAGCGGAAAGTCATTGGTAAGCGCTAGAAATAGGGTCACAGAAGAGAACTGGAACTGGAGTAAATATACACCAATTGTTGTCTAGGGACAGCAATGATGTGCCTGGTGATGGTGGGGAGGCCAGGGATAGGGGAGAAGCTGGTGTCTCTCCATGACCATTAGGATCAGCCAAGTTTATGACTGCAGTTAGTGGCCCTGTAACTACTGGTGGCTGTCTGCATGGGCATCTTATGGGCATCGACACACCAGAGAACAGGGACATGTGTACTTTTAGGTCTGGTGTGGGCATTGCACTAGATAATGGGGGTCATATGTACTTTTAGGTCTGGTGTGGGCATTGCACTAGATAATGGGGGTCAAATGTACTTTTAGGTCTGGTGTGGGCATT
>JAUMHH010164977.1:0-11490 GCA_032359455.1 Chlamys rubida | reverse complement strand
CCCCCCCCCCCCCCCCCCCCCCCCCCCCCCCCCCCCCCCCCCCCCCCCCCCCCCCCCCCCCCCCCCCAAAAAAGACTATTTCCCTGTATAAACTACCTTTTGGGAGGACAAAAAAGACTATTTCCCTGTATAAACCACCTTTGGAGAGGACAAAAAAGACTATTTCCCTGTATAAACTACATTTGGAGAGGACAAAAAAGACTATTTCCCTGTATGAACTACCTTTGGAGAGGACAAAAAAGACTATTTCCCTGTATAGGACAAAAAAGACTATTTCCCTGTATGAACCACGTCTGGGCAGGACAAAAAAGACTATTTCCCTGAATAACTTTACCTGTGTGAAGAACAACCAAAACTATTTCCCTGTAAAACTTTACTTTGAGGAGGACAAAAAAAAGTATTTCCCTGTATAACTTTATCTTTGAGAAGGACAAAACAGATTACTTCCCTGTATAATTTAATCTGTGAGGTGAACAAGAAATACTATTTCCCTGTATAACCTTACCTGAGAAGAGAACAAACATTATTATTTACCTATAACACTCAGTTTATCAAACTATAACAAACACTAAATAATCTTTAAAAAACAAAATACTGAAAAGCCGATATTTTCTCTTCCTCACGATGTCATTCATAAGTGTTTATGTAATTCGTAAAAAATCACATACAATTTTCCTAGATCCATTTTTCCACGATACATATTTGCTAGTAAATCAAATTACACCCGAACGATGTTATCCGCCTGATCCCTGCTGTGTGAGAGCACTCTTTTATTGAATATATAGAATACTGTTACATTTTAACAGCGGAAAGATACAAAACAAGTATATTACTGCACCTAATGACCTCGTGTCGGTCCGTGCGTCCAAGATTCTATCATCGTACGTGAGGTATTACAAGGTTTTGATAAAGGTTGCCAGTTGAGTTGCGGTATTAAAGATATTTTCGTAACCAAATCGTGAAAATTGCTGATGAATTTCGTTAAAGTCATAACGCTAGTATTTAGAGGATCGTTGATATAAACATGGCGGTTGTTTGATGATTATTCGGATCAGAGATAGAAATTGCGATTTTGGTTATAAAATTGTACTTTTAAATAAAGCACATGGGCTAGCGTGCATTTAAGAATCTATTACTACTTTGCATAACATATCAACATAAAAATTAATGACAGTAATAAAACTAAATCAAAAGAACCTTAGCAAATTTCGAAATTACGTGCTTGGATTGAGTGTCCCCTGCGTTGAGGAGGTCGACAATGTATGTTGCTTCCTTTCCATTGTCGTCCAGCACCGAGTGGAACGGTAGTGACAACTAATGGTAGGTGTTCCTCCGTCTCAGGTGCACCTATTGGTCCGGGAAGTAAAATGTCGGTCCTGTGTTTTATTGGCACGCAAACGGTGTTTATAATGCGCTTGACTTTGCTGATTCCGAACTGCACTTACTGGTACTGTCGACTGTAAAATAAGAAACAGGCGAGATACAAATATCCGCTATTATAGCTTAATTAACGATCTTCGTCCTTGTTTAATTAAATAAAACATAATAGAAAATCGGTAACGTAACTGAAATAGACTGCGTTCACAACCTTGCATCGAAGGCAAAGGAGGAGGGGGTGGGGGCGTCAGCGGCGAAGTTTCGCTAATCTCTAACATAAACGTAAATTTAGATGCCAGCGCATTCTCATTAAGCTTCAGCCCCACATGTAGGTAAACGGAGTTCAGTGAAGGTCACGAGAGGTGAGCGGGGTCACCTGTAGAGGAGGCTACAATTAACTGATACACAGGTAGATTTTGACTGAAACATATGTTCCGTCTCTGCTCTAAGTGTCTGATAATGAGGGATCCCCTCGTATCGCCACGTTTGTCGATACCAGCCCTCTCCGGTATCGGCTTTACACGATTACGTCTGATGTAAAGTCGAGCGCTATCTCCTCCTCTGGTGCATTCACGAACGTGCACATGAACGTGCAAGTGTATAAATACATGTATAAATAGCACAATCAGACGAGGAGAAATTGCTGCCAACACAGAACGAAACTAATCAGGATGTTCTAGGCACAGATAAAGGTGTTTTTTACAGGTTGTAAAACCACATGTTAGGCTAAACACTAATGCTACATATTTTGTCCATATTTAAGTGTGTGGTGGAATCTACTGCTTCTTTTTAATTGTATGATTCTCATTAGTTTAAACAGGTTTATTGTCATAAAAATATAATAGAATTTGGCACAAGCAGTTAAAACACCATCAACACTCTCTCAAATCACCATACATATATAAAAGGTGATAGAAATAAAAGAACTAAATATGAATCACTACATTTTAAAGACCTATGACGGTATTTGTGTAAAGCTTGTGTTTTGATAATCTTGGCTCTTGAAATTATCTTAAAATCTATTGCTGACCTTAAGTTTGGGCTGGTCTTAAAATTACGTTATTGCGAATAAAACAGTGTACATGTAATTAATTCAATATTAGTGTTCGGCTTTATGATTTTGACAAATAAAAAAGTATCAATATATCCGAACTGAATCGAGAGATCAGACGTAAGTGCATTGATCATGATTTCTGTCAATATATTTTTCATGAAACAAACTTGTTACAAATATTGTGCCAAAAGTTACCCAATTAACCCCGGAAATAATACAAGACGCCCAAGTTAATTTGTACCCGATGAACTCTCGATTAGACCGGATCTACGTCACTGGGTGTAAAATATAATAAACGAACCGGTACCTCGGTGTCGCCGACCCTCCTACTCCGCCTGTTGTCTTTCTGGCTGATTAACAACGCGTGGCGATAAACAAACATGTCTTTAATTCAAAAGACAATGACAAATATGGGTACGGATGAGCAGGGATTTATATATATTTACGTCCCTGAAACGTATTACTTAAATATAAATAAGTAATGGTTTATTGAATATAAAATGTTTGCATCTATTTCAAAGCTACAGTAAACAACATATAATTGTATCCCTTTTAAACATCACATGTTTTAGAATTCACATAAGTTGTGATTTTCTGTATTTTTCAATAGATGTCAAACATTATGTAGGCAGAGGAGAATCTTGAGGGACAAAAAATAACGTACTATTAAATAATAAGTATTATTCTTGTTGAACAGATGATTTTAAATAATAATATGAGCTTTGGTCAAGAAAACACGTTTTTTTTGTATGACTATGGTTGTCGACAACAGGTTCCCACTGTGAGGAAAAACAGGTTGAGGGGTAAAAGGTACAAATTAAACACGCATACCTCCCCGACTGGCTGGCGTGTGTGGATTACAGGATTAGGATTTATTGGGGGAGCTGTGTGAGATTGGGAATTTTGGCACCGGAGGCGCGAGTCGGAAGTGATTACGGCGAACCTCAGCCTCAGCAGCCAGGACCGTGTGTGTTAAAATTAGCAGCCAAGGTGGCGTGGCTTAACGAACCCGACATCATCTAATCACACAGGTATCTAACAGATGTATCCCCAATGTAGCTCAGGTATCTACCGGGCGTTACGGCGGATCGTTCGACCTTACAATGCCACGAGATATGACGTACTGTTGGGGTGAAATAGAAGTACATTTAATTTAAATGGAGTAACAATAAACATTAGATACCTTTATATGTCTTCAGCTCAAAAAATAAATAAATCTGGAAGTTTATTCCTATTTCAACTCTGATAATCGTTTTGGCCGTCTTTGCCTTCCGATACTTCAGTAAGTCTTCATAAGTTATATAAAGTAAATGACCAGCAAGACCTTGAAATTATATGTTTAGATGAGACTTAAAATCGTATGCAGTGTCTTGAACATTGTTTAATTTCCAAATGTTAAAGGTTGCATGCAGCAATTATGTCCGACTGAAGTTATTAACAATCTATAGTTATCCTGACATGTCAGACGGCGGTATATATGGAACGAGAGTGTTTCCCTGACGTCTCCGGCTGTACATGATCGGGTCTATAATTCTATAAACCGCACAGAAGCCCAATACATTCACAAATTACCCAATGAGGGTTCAATCTTGTTTAAATTATAGCTGATTCGGACCCATGGAGATCGTTAGTGCCATACCGAAACAGGTGGCTTCTAGCAAGTTCAAGGTTTCCGAGAAAGCGGGGTCGCCCAGGGGTCAACCAGACTCCCTGTCAGTCGAAGATTAACCCATTCATCCCTACTTCCGAATTAGATAAGATTGGTCCATTGGGCTAACGAGTTTGTACCCAGAGAAAAACAAACAGATCCCCGTGTTGTGACTCCTCTGGAGATAGGGGATGTTATTCTCCCCGAGACCTCTCTCCTAAGAGTACGTCCTCTGTGATGTTGCCTGTGTCCGTGTGTGTTTTGATATTTTTATCAATGAAACATCCAGAATGGGACACTGAGAGCAGCACGAGAGAGACGAACCAAACACACCTGGCACTACACCAAAAACGCCGCTAATGACGGAGTGTTAACAATAGCTGATGTAATAAACAAACTTTTTATTGAAGACAATAAAACGTAATGCCTACAGATACGTACATACTGGTTCATCTACACCTGTACCCCTACGCGCCAGTAACCCACAACAACAGGTATTACCAGATACGTATTGTAACGGTTCGTGTGGGGTCACTCGGTGCAAGTCGCTTCGGTGCATGTGCCCGACGCCAGTTCACGGTACAGAAGAGGATAGTGGGCTCCCCGACAGGGACGGGACATGGACAGAAACACCTTACAGTGTGAAAGGTGCCACATCAAGGGGGGTACACGGTCCAAACTCGTTCTGTATCCCTCTGTATACACTGCTTATCTCGGAACCAACAGATAACCCGCGATCTGTTCAAAGCCCTGCTAACAGAACACCGTACGCTAATATTGCATTTCCTTCGCGGGTTTAAAGATATACATACATGATAGGGACCTGTTGGATTCCTCACCCCCATAGACAGAAACCAGGAAAAAATGCTTGTTACCATAAAAGTTGTTTACATACCGTTAAGTCTATTTTCTGTTTTTTAATTCTTTTATCGCTTAGATCCCAGTTGTTACGTCACAACCCTAACCCTAACGATATCCAGGCTGTCCACAGCTACATGTATCGTGGTAGGACATACATTTTGTTTGAAATCAAATATATGGAAAATTGGCACATCATGATCCGATCTTTTACAGATACAGAGATATTTGTCACACTCCAAAAAAAATAATGAATTCAATTGGCGAATCATTTTGCTAGGATTTTCTGTATTGCTTTCTCCACTAGGAAGTAAGAATAACCGCTCGCGTCATGAATATTTTTGGCGATAACTCCCACTGATCGGAGGCTACGTCTGACAACTACAACTTTGGTACTGGATTAACAGGTTCTGCCCGTGTAATATAAATCTGACTAAACGTATTTATGAGCCGAATCCTGTTAACTGTATACGATCCTATTATAATTGACAATATTTACCATCATAATCATAACACATTCAGATAGCATTCATCTAGCCTATGAATGCCACGAACCGATTGTTGACGTAATTATTATTTTGACGTCATAAATGTTACGTTGGATAACACAGACCCTCCCTGGACAGGTGACTGTTCTAATTGTTTTGAACAAATGAATTATTCATAAAATAAACGTTGAATGATAATAAGTGTAATTGACATTTCAATGAGATAAACAGATTTAAAAAATATTAACTTCATTGAATTTCCCTTCGTCCAGTGGGCATTAATTTTAATTATGAATACCAACCAATGCTAAATTGAATTGCAAAAAATATAAAATAAAATATAAAATAAATAAAAATATGTAATGTTTTTCTGGTGCTGGTAGCTTGATAGTCTATGCTTTGAAACGCAATATCTTAACATTGATTTAATAATCGACCTGAAAAAATGATTGCGAAAAATAATCCGGCATCCGAACGTCAATTAGATATGACTTAACGATTAACTGTTCGGAGGGTTTGGAAAGTCCAGATCTTGGTGATTGACTGCTTGCTCTAAGAGCTGAGGGTGTCCAGTATCGGTATACCTGGGTTTGTTCTATCAGTACTAACACGTAGTAGAGTACATACATACTGGTACCTAGCTGACCCGGTATGCCTGGTTTTCCCCGAGTGTAAGTTCATCAGGGACTTGTATTAATTAAGGACTGACAAAATAACGAGTAAACAACTAATTCATAGTCACGTGCTCACGTGCAGATGTCGTGTGTTAATAACTATGTAATTGCTTGCTATCACCGTCCGGAGCTTGACAGGCGATATAACTGTGTTTATTTATTGGATTTGTCGAGCTTGTAAAAAACATACCTTTTATTTTTTTGTATCTGATATATATATTCCTATCTCAAAAGCATGTGTTTTCTCTATTGCTCCTTGGGTAGACAGACCTACACAGATGTATAGTGTGACTGCGACACACTGTATAGCGGGGATAATGTAATAACTCCCAACGAGGAGGGTCTAGATTGTACTTTGGAGGGGTCATACAATGTGTGCACGTGAAGGGGCGGGGCTCGATAAATACTCATAACAAAGCCTCGCCTTAGACGTAACGTAAACATTGGCGGGAATATCTTCGCATGATTCATATACAAAGTGTACGAGGAAAGGAAATGGCCGAGATGGCTAATGTTGGTTTGATCACCTGGCTAAGTGATGTGGATTTTCGACAGAATATTACGTAGTCGACAACAACTGTTGAGATTAAGTTGAACTAGAATTAATCATTGACAGAAAGAATCATGTTCATCGCTAAATTAAAGTCTGTACATTTTTAAGGGGGAGGATGTATTGAGTATGACCTAGTGCAGGCATTCATCAGTCCATTTTATTCCAGTATCATGCCATGGTCCTATCAAAATACAGGTCCTCTTTACGTCTTCAACGTTTCAACGTCACACACTGAATGCAACCGTTTACATATACACTGATTCAAACACACCCCAGCGCATTTGACCCACTATACTGTACTGTAACGGGGAATCACAGCACGGGGAATGACAACACTGATTCAATGCAAGTCTAAAACCTATCACAATTGTTTCTTTTCCTTTTTAAAAACAAAAGCTGTCTATGTAATAGGACCTGACATTTTGTAAAACAAAAATTACACATTCGGTGTTTGTGTTATGACAATTTTGACCCCCTGAAGCGTCACACTCTGACAGTCGAATGATCCCGGGGACTCGTGTAAGTGGGGCAGGTCATCACTGGCACGTGGGCACCCTCGCCAGGACGTCTACTTAGGCGTCAAACGTTCGCGGTTGCAGCATCTGACAATAACTTGTTGTCATGTCAACAACCATTGTTGTGATGGATTGTTTATAAACAAACTATCCACGTGACATGTTGGCGGTGTTGTTATGTCGTCATATTTTGTACTTTTAAAAGAATTTCACAAATGAGGCGTTGTCAACCTTTTTTACTTGATTCCATAAGTGAAATCGACCCATGTGGAGTACAACTGTGATAACTTGTACTTAGAATACACAACCAATTGTCTGAAAACAGAGGGGCGATATGCTTATTTTGGTGCTCTATACATTAAGTTTAAATATTTATTTTCATTTTCTTCATAACTCATAAGCAATACAAATCTCCAAGTACAGAACTTATTATTTATAATAGCTGCCCTAACAAAGATGTCACAAGCGATCTTGTTGGTAGAGCGTACAACAGCGACTTGCTTGCAGCGACAAGCGGCTTGCATGATTGAAAATTACATTTGTTGCATATAACATTACCGAAAGACACAAAGAACAATCGATTTGTGTCACAAGATGGACGTCTGGACAACACAGACGGCACGCGGGTCCGTGGGAAAATCCGGAAATCAAATACCGTGACACTTTTCTCAGAGTGTTTGTCACTAATTAGTGATGCTAATTGGAAAATATACCCTTCGGTTAAAGTTTCATTAACACTTCATGAAAGACACATGAATCACTGTTCACTTTAACGTCAGTGAGCCCCTCCTCCTGCCAGCCTCCTCCCGTCAGAGGTCCGATGGGTGTGTCGCGATGTAATGAGTGATGCAGTATGATACCACCCTGGCGCACTCCGCGTTGGTTCTGTAATTAAACTTACTGCAATACATAAATACAGAAATATGTCTCTCCCCAATACTGAATGACCCCTACGCCGGATTTAAAGGTCACCCTGTGTACGATATTTGGATGATGTAGGCGACATTGGCCTTGACTTGCCATTTCCACTAAACCTGTCACGCTTGTCAAATTATTACGTTGGCTTTATTTTTGCATATCATCGACAATACATTCCGACGTGATACGGACAAAAGATTTTTTTGACCGACAACAGTGGAGTTTTATTATTTTACAAACGCGACGATCATAAGCTGAAATATAGAAATTCACCAACGTTCAGCTGAGAAAACGAATCATTTGGATTAGAAAAGTTTTGCTTTTCCCTTGTGATTTTATAACTTATTTTGAGAGTGACGTTTTCCATGATAGGTAAAACTGTATGATGTAAGTGGATGGAATGTCTGTTATATCAAACCGCAGATCATCATTCCGATGCATCTCCAACCGTATCAAATGAAATCTCCCACCGGAAGTGCGATAAACCCCTCCCTGGTGTATTTGTCTGATTCCCTAGAGCATCTAAGATCACTGTATACCCCCCCCCCCCTCCCCCGCTAACACGTAAACATCGCTAACACAACAGATACACGACCTTCACTTCAAAGACACTATGTGACATAACTTCCACATTCTGTTACGTGTAGCACTGTGATGGTATTCAAGGGGAGGTAATTGGTGTGATTATGTTATGATAGGTGTCGTTAGTTGCGTTTGTTTTGTTTTGTTGTACAATAACTCGCGTAATTCGAGAATGCAATGGTTACTTGCAGAAACAAAGAACAGTTAATTAATGAGCAGTGGCAAAATGCACGACTCCATCAACAATTAATAAGCGAACAAAGAGAAGCTACAACGTATAAGAAATAAATATAAGCGAAACAAAATACTAGGCTGCATCTGAGGTGATGGTGAGTCACGTGGTGTTTTTGTTTAGTCTATTGGTCCTCGTCACGCGGAGCCGGAAATAGCCCTTCCGTGTGGTCAAGGATTGTTGCCCATAGTTAGATTTCATTACGTCAAATAGGATAATGGCAAACACGATATAACAACAGATAAAACACAATCTCGCCCTATCCCGTCTATTTTGTTGATATAGATATCACAGATAAATGTGTTGGAATGTCGACCGGAAGTAAGGACTGTCTCTGACGTTAAAGGAACATGAGATACATTTACGTGGTTAGTTAGCCTATATATGCATTTTGAAATAAAATGCGTGTCTGACTATAAGGCAGTTTGGCCGACTCGTTTTAAAACCGTAGTTTGTAGCTACGATGCTACAGACACGGATATAAGTCCGTCTATGGCCAGAGTTGTGTGGTTCCTTTGCCCAGTTTCGGTTTTACAAGTAATTGAATCGTTTCAAAAGTTTTAGCATGTAAAAAGGTAAAGTCGTGTGTCTATTTGAAATATGAAATCGTCAATTTACTAACTAATCTTTTTCATTCTGACGTTATTTTTACACTCAAATATATAGCTACAGGGCCAGTAAATTTGAAATTTAAAAGATAAACACTTTTCAGGAATTAGCAATAGTGGTCACATTAAGTGTGAAACTTGCATATAATATTGTAATTGTATGTAATTAGATTGTGTCGCATTTTTTTGGTAATTAATACGTACGTGTATGTACCAAAACCGTACGACAAAGTAACCCCATGAACAAGAACGTATTTTCGAAATGACGAGAAGACAGCTAGATTACACAACAGCAGTCATAACTGACCATG
Organism: Chlamys rubida; assembly: GCA_032359455.1. NCBI lineage: Eukaryota > Metazoa > Mollusca > Bivalvia > Pectinida > Pectinidae > Chlamys > Chlamys rubida. The sequence goes on along the minus strand of JAUMHH010164977.1, from coordinate 1,672 downwards.
GCAGTTGTTGTGTTTGTACTTGAATGTTTAAAACGCCTTTAGATTTTTTTTAAGGAGGAATTTGAAACCTTCTTTTGAATCAATAACCAAACAGATGTATTCTGTTCTATTTTTTCTATCTAGGTAACAGTTAAGAATAATCACATTTTAAGTCTAACGATTAAAAAAGAAATGTTCATTCTAAAAAGCTCAGATTTGATGGGAGCAACTGAGACATTTCTTTCGAACAAAATACGAAAATATGTCTTCCAATCCCAGTAACATTTCAGTTTAACGTCTTTTTCAACCGATATCGATTCAAATCTGGAAATATTGAAATCACGTGAAGTTGTGAACGTTTATCACAAAAACCGGACATACAAACGAAGACAACAGCTATGACGTCACAACGAGGGGAACTACTTGTCTACATCCATATAAACATGCGCACACATGTCTCCCGAACTGTCACTTTCGTGCAGAGGAATATTCCAGTTGATGTGTACTTTGCACGACAAGTAGACTAACGCTTGGCTTATCTACAACCCTGATCTCGGAATGATGGCAAACAGTCGAGAAAAAGACAGTTAAAAGGACCTGATTTAGGGAATATAAATGGTTTGTAATGAAAATCATCTGTTGGGAAATACGGCTGACACTTATTACTCATTAAATCTCTCAATGGGCACGAAACCGGACCCACTCCGGAATATACGCACCGATCCGCTCCGCCATTTACATGTACGTCGGTTGCGTATAAAATTCCGGTTCCGTAATTGTAGCGGATTAATTCTGGGAAAACGAATGGATGATTGTAGATCATGTGTGTTAGTCAATAAAACTCGATTCAAAATTGCGATAATTGTCCTTGATATGTTTTATGATGAAATGTATACGGCAGAGAAGTCGTAACTGTCACGTACATTTATTTACATTCAAACGGAATATGTATATACACGAGCGCCGTGCGAGTGCATTACATTCTTATTGTGAAGTGGAAGCGGGGATCAAACGCGCCCGAATACTTACCAGCTACACGAATGGCGGGCTGACTCATAGCGTCACGGAGTAAACAAGGTCACATACAGAAGGTTGCATCAGTACCTTACTCGTATACACATATATATTACTATGTATTTGTGATTTTCTGACAACGGTTTATGAATCAAAATTTCAAAATGTCAAACAGAAGTGACAAAATAAACACAAATAAATTCTCCGTAAACTCACATATCTGAAGAGAAATTCTGATGACATGATTACTGACCTGGTGATCAAGACACCATTATAACAATGGCGTCATATTACGCCGAGTACACTTATGGCGTCTAACGATAAAACTCTCCAATGTTTCTAGATAATGCTGTTTTGTCTAAATTGTTATGGAGACTACAACGAAGATATGTACTTCATAGTATTACGACGTAAAAATGCAAAAGACAATCACAAAAATATAGTTTTGTGTCATAAGTGTACGTGGTAATTGGTCTCAAAACCTCTAAAAAAGCAACAATATCTTAAAAAAGACCAGATAATAATACTGTTTGAATCGTAACCAAACTTCATTATGTAACTGTCTCGATTCTACAGCTTGTAACTGTCTCAGTTCTAGAGCATGTAACTGTCTCAGTTCTAAAGCATGTAACTGTCTCAGTTCTAGAGCATGTAACTGTCTCAGTTCTAGAGCTTGTAA
>JAUMHH010164966.1:0-17025 GCA_032359455.1 Chlamys rubida | reverse complement strand
ATTTCAGGGATCCAAGGTCAAGGCCAAGGTCACACTTGCTATATATAGAAAATCAACCCGTCCCGTCCCGTCCCGATTCAATGTAAACACTTAGCAACTTCATTCTTTGACAGATTTCAGGCCAAGGTCACGGTTGCTATATAGGGGTTGCTATATAGGGGGCATTCATGTCTTACAGACATTTTCTAGTTTTTATTATTTTTCCCAACGATCCCGCAAAGTTTAAAACATCAAAGTTTGACTGTATAAATTTATTACATGTTTAAGTAATTCTTCGATAAGCATTGCATGCAGTGGAGGTTCTTGTTGGTTGGTGAAGAGTCAAGGTCATGTGCTTCTAAGAACAATAAAAAGATTTGCAATTTGAAGGGAAATTAGTATGCTATGAAAAGATCTAACATTTTTCAGACCGAAAATCATATGGACAGGTGAGTTTGTTATGCCTAAAATGAAAGTAGAACTGACTGTTTAAATAAATAAAACCATAGGAATGCATCATCATCATATCAAATGCCTGTCATGTGACCAGCTAGATCTTGTGTTATGCTTGACCAATCACATTATCATTATTTATGTTATTATATCGACCAATCAAATTGTAACATGAATGCTTTGTCAGCCAATCATTTCATAGGAATGTTTGACCAATCATCTAAGTGTTTTATTATTGTTGGACGAATCAGATCATGGGCCTGTTTTGTGCTGATCATGTCCTTGTGAATGTGTTTGTAGTATGCCTGTTATCTAGCGTATTTATTACTGATACTTTTTATGTATAATATAAAAACAAAATTCTTAAAAACATATGGGGCATTTTACTAGTAGTAATTCTTCAATTTTGTATAAACTTTTAACCCTTTCACCACTGTAGACCATAATGGACTCATCCAGATCAATGCATGGTAGAGTCTACTAAAGTGACATAGGGGTGAAAGGGTTAAAGATAGTTTCATGTAGCAGCACTATCTGGCTGGGTATCCTTTTGATAACCAAAACACATTTCATAATGGGGCAGTCTAGTACATCTTATAGTTTGTCAGCCTTTATACTTCAAAGTTTTGGTTCTACACCTGCAGACAGAAAGATTATATATAGCTTTGTCCTTGCGCAAGTCAGTTTATCCTTAATCACCACTTATTATCCATAGAGTGAAGTATTTTACAGTCTGGGTTAGTTATTACACTTTTGTTGATGTAGTATTTAAGTATTTTGATATTGAAAATGGGCTGCTTGAAATACTGACCCATAACAACTGAACTGTTTAGCACGTTAGATAGGGTTTTATACAAATACCCTTAAATCTCGATATAAACCTTATTTGAAAAAATGCTAGTTTTGAAATTTTCGTCTTTAAAACATTGGGGACTGTGCAAATCAATGAACTTTTGGTAAAAAAAAAAATTATTTGTGCAAATTACACAAATATTTAGGGTTAATGCTTTCAACTATTTTTAGCAATATTCAACTTATAAATGGCCTGGACTGTTTAAAGGCTTCGAAAGTAAGACAACCTTGAAAACAAACCGTACAGGTCTTACAGTCTAAATGGCTTTGAAAATAAGACAGCCTTGAAAATAGGCTGGTTTTGAAAATAAAACCTGGATCCCTTACTAAAAACCAAAATAACCCACAGCTTATTTTCGAGATTTTAAAATTTTGTATGATTGATTATGTTAAAGAAGGGAATAAAGATGAGGTGTTGCACAGGGAAGAAAGTGTTGATTTCAAATGATATACAATAACATCTTAAAGTCTTAGATAGCCTTTGGGTAATACAGTTTAGGTGATTTAAAGAGAAATACACATTCGGGACAGTGTGACATATTGCCCAACAGGGGAACTTAAGACTACTTCTATAGAATTGGTGGACAGATTTTAACATAATTTTGCTGTCAAATAGATGTGTAAATATATATAGAAATAAAAACTCTTTCATTCAAACATATTTCATTGAAATTAATCAGTCCAAATTCTTACAAACAATTGACCTCATTATACATTGTATTGAATTGTATATATATCTAAAGATAAGAAATCTGTAAAGTATATAAACCTGTAGTATTAGATTATATGCATTTGTAGATGTCAGCGTGTAGTCGTTAAATTTGTAATATTTTCTATTTTCTTGATTGTAAGGGAGAAAACGAGATATTTTTTTATGTCTACAGAAATTAACAGGTTTTATTTTAAATGATATCATATAAAAATGGTAACAGCTGATACACAGAAATTGACAAAAGGGGGATAATCCAGTTATTTTTTCTCCTAGATATGTTATTTGCAGCTTTATTTTGCTGATATTTCAAATTCTTTTAACATTTAGTTAGTTTAGTAGTTAGCACATGTCATCACTTTATTTATTTTTTTGTATATATTAGATTAAATATCCTATTAAAAAGGTACGAAAACGTGTACATATTAATTTATTGCTCTTTACTTTTTTTTTTAAATTAGAAAGTTAAATATTTTGAGTTTCAAGAGTCAAATAGCATTTGGGAAGGTGTAAGGAACAATCTAAAAAGTAGATATGAGATTGTAAAAAAATTAAAAAGTGTGGGGGGGGGATTTTAGATGAAATATGAAGTAGCCTTGATTTTTGTGTGCCTGTGTTGTATTTGTGTATTTGGTTGACCATAGAGTTTGTTTGTGTGTGTTTCCACAGAAGTTTTGCACATTAACGGGGTAGAGTCTGTGGCGGAAACAGCCATTAGAGAACTGATGGACCGCTCACGCAAACCACGCACCCCTACCAAAACCAGTACCCTCATTATCACGGGGGTTAAGCGGGTAAGCAAATCAGATCTCTCACGCAAACCACGCACCCCTACCAAATCCAGTACCCCCATTAACACGGGGGTCAAAAGGGTAAGCAAATCGGTTCGAAGATCAGCTTTAAAACAATGACAAAATAAGTTTTATGTAGAAACCTTAGCTCACTCCCAAAAACACAAGTACATTTACCCTCCTTAATCATGGGGGTCAGATGTGTGTAACAAAACAGAATGATCTTAAAGAAAAGCTTCGAAACCTAGACCAGTGAAATGTTTTGGTAAATATTGCATGCTACAAAACCATTATAGCCTCATAATTATATTGGTAAAATTGGCAAGCAAAAGTGATTGACCATTAGAGGAAATTCCTCAAAATATTGACCATTGTAATTTTTGTTACAGGCGACATATATATAGGTATTACTTTGTCGGTCTCGTCGGTTGCGTCGTCCGAAACAAGGTTTCCATGCAATAACTTGAGTTCCTTTGGGTTGATTGAACTCAAACTTGGTACACATATTATATACCAATATAGCTCAGACACTTTGCAATTCAGAAGTTTACATGCATTTTTAGTGGAGTTATGCCCCTTTTATTGCCAAATAAGGGTATTGTGTGGTAAATGCAAGAACTTTTTTATTTTTTAATCAGTTTACAAATTTTGTACGGTAATGCTAGAAGCAATAATGTTCAACATATATTACGGGTTTTTCTGTCGAGTTTCAACTTTCCGTGTATTGGCATATCTGTTTACGCGATAACTCAAGCCACTTTTCTTACTAAAAGCGCTGAGCAGGCGACACATCCACTCCCGTGGAATTCTTGTTCACAAAATCTGTTTCATTGTTCATCAAAACTGGTAGCCTGATAAACAGGCAACATAGAGTTAACTCATTCACCCCTGAAATTTCTTCATGAACTTTGCCAACCTTTGATTTGGAAGAGTTCAAATGTGTCTTCAGGGGTGAATTGGTTAAAGCAATCTAATTAAGAACAGTTAAAAAAACTAATAGTGAAGCTCTAATTTCCATGTTGAACCATCGAAACAAGCTTGTTGACCAATAGAAATCAAGTCTATTTAGGGTTTTAGTGTGAATATTTCATTTATAGTAGTTTTTATGACCAATGTTTTAACTTCTGAATATTCCAACAGAGAACTGAAAAAAATAATACAGAAACAAAATTAACTGAATTTGTTTATTTCATATTTGATCAACACATATATCTCAATAATAAAATACTTTTACAATGTTTTTTATATGGATTTCATAAATGGCGACTTTGATCTTAAGAAAAAAAAGGTTCCTATCTAAGCTATAAGCTACACTCTTTTTGTCAGGTGAAATAATTGTACCCTCTTATGATCAAATAGCATCTGAATTATCCATGGACTACATACAAAACTTGCATCATTTTTGGATTTCATGGAATGGAATGCTCTCATTGTTTCACTAACCATACATAGATATTCCTTAATATATTATGCACAAAACAATTGTTTATACTTTTGTTTTTGTAAACAACACCAAGTCCTTTAATAGAAGTAGTTTCATCAAATGATTTGTAATAATCTTTATTTCATTAGGTCCCACCATTGCACTTGACGCCATCTTAAGAGCTTCATTTTTTAAATCATTCACATTTTTTGAATGCATGGTGTTGAGATATATATGATAAGACATATGCTACCTTACATCTTTGACCTGTTATTTGTAGTAAAGTTAAGGATATATGCTAGCTTACACATTTTACCTGTGATTTGTGTAAGAGTTATCTCCCTCATAGTTTTGGTAGGACATTTGCCACTTTATATATTTTACCTCCGTTTTGTTAGAGTTAAGGATATATGCTACTTACACATCATAACCTTTTATTTGTTGTAAAGTTAAGGATATATGCTAGCTTACATATTTTACCTGTGATTTCTGGTAAAGTAAAGTATATATGGTTACCTGTGATTTGTTTTCAGCTCACCGAGTTACCTCCCTTATAAACTTTCAGTTAGCATTGCATGATAATAATAAAGAATTTACTGAGTTGTTATCAATGCATATATTCTATATGTGTTATAAAATATTTCATTAACAAGTCCACAATAAAATAATTATTTAACAATTTTCTTAAAGTAGAACTCTTTAAAAAGATGCATGTCAAACTAAGGTAGCATATAGCCTTAAGTTTGATGTCATGATCCTGAGTTACATTGTCAAAGGAATTAGATTTCTGTGCCCAGAATCGTTTTGTGTTGTGTATTTTACAGATTTTGAAATTCGAACTTGTTTTTGAAGCTACTGAAAAAAAAACCACATGTATTATTTTGTGTATTTGGTCTGATGGAGATAGTTTTGGAACCCTGGCTGTATATCTTTCTTTCTTTCAATATCTATTGTTCCTCAGGGAGTAATTATATATGCTCTTATTTGAATAAACAAGTAATGAGTAAAGAACCCACATACCGGTACAAGTTAAACTGGTGTTCTATAAATAGATAGTATGATATTATTTGTAGTGTTGGGATTTCAACATTGATGATCGGATATAACCGGTTAGTGTCAACCGATCGATTTTCGATTATTAATTGGTTAGCCTACCGTTACATAATTCTTAAAAAAATATTACTTTTTTTTAACAATGGCATGGCTTTTCCTTTTATCAATACAACTAATGAAATTTCAAACTTTTCCGCGTAGTTTCGTATCTTTATTTTTTATCATACCATTTTAACGTAACAATCTTTATTGATGAACAGTTATCATTTATATTTTTTGCAATTAATTATGTTTAAATAGCATGATTGGTAAGAAGTTATAGTTAAGAGTAAAATGACATAGAACTCCCGTTCTCTCTTAGTGAAAATGAAAGTAGAACTCGCACTTCCGGTTTTGAAAACAATCATCGATGTTGACATCTCATAATCGATTGTCGGGAATCGGTTGCCTTTCCGATTAGATATCGATTATAATCGATCATCGGGACAACACTAGTTATTTGACAGGTGGTGTAGGAATTCCTGTTACAAACAATGGTGCATCATTATAATATCATTATTTCTGTGAAAGCTAAATATCTTCTAAGTTTGAAATCTGAAGTCATGTTAGGAGTGTTAACAAATCATTATTTTATGAATGCTATCTGTCTGCTAAGCATTGACTAGGCCACCTTAACCCTTTCACCACTGTAGACCATAATGGACTCATCCTGATCAATGCATGGTAGAGTCTACTAAAGTTACGTAGGGGTGAAAGGGTTAATAATAGTCTAGTTTAAGTGAAACTACTAGTCAAACTTGCTATCACAAAACTTTCTAATGAAATTTTACAGAAGTTGACCTCTGTTTCTATATTCCCTATTATTTCAACACAGGTATTTCATATGCTCCATTTTTCTCCCACCTCTACGCCTGTAAGATACATGTGTTCCATATAGAAGACTCATATGGGATACATGTATCCCTCGGGAGTGCACTAAATGACCTATATTAATTTGATGTCACAATCCTATGATATAGTGTCATCAGCTCACAGCAACACGCTATCTAAACAATGAGTGAAAGCAATAGCAGTAATTTTGCTGCATTTAGTGTTGCTCTTGCGTCGTTGATGTTGTGTTGAACGCGTTCACCCCTGATGACACATTAGAACTCTTCCAGTACAAAGGTTGGTATAGTTCATTATGAAATTTCAGGGGTGAATGAGTTAAGGGATATAAGACAAGAGATGGGAGAAAAAGAGTTTAGCAATATGTAGGTATTGCCAGTTTTACCCACGGTCTATAAAATATTGAGCCAGATTTGTTAATACTTTTCCAAATTCTACACTCCTCAGTAAAAATATCTGAATCACCCATTTCTACTAATGATAGACTCTAATGATCTTCCATGATCCCTACGACTTTGACTTAGCAAGTGTTTAAGGAATTTTATTCTATTAGTACTATCTGTCTGTTAGGACTCTACCGAGACATCTGAGGAGATAACAGCGCCACCTAGTGAGGCCACTGTTCCACAAGCTGAGTCATCCCCAGTAGAAGAAACAACTGTCTCTTCTGACGCTGTGGTAGAGCACTTTCAAGAAAGCTCAAATCTTACTTCTTCTGCCAAGTCTTACACTCCTCCTTCATTTGAATGCAGTTTCAATCCTGAAATTTCTGACCAAGCAGAATGCTTTCAAGAATCCTCTTTTCCTAAATTCACCCCCATTGGAATGCATCCTCCAGCAGAGGTGAAAAACTTCCCTGACAAAAAAAAAAATTCAACCCCAGATTTTGAAACTGAAAACAAAATTTTAGAAATGCTGCCCGAACCCACCCCAACCATTGACTTACTAGATAAAAACGTACTCTTTGAAGTGACCTATTCTCTAGGAGATGACGTACCTGAACTATCGGAATTTCTCCTTGATTCTAGTATTGACATTCCAATTGAAGACGTTCAACATAAACCAGATTTAATTTCTGAATCAGAAATTGAATCTGGTCATGAGGCTTCATCTGAAACTCCCCCCGAACATATCACTGAGGAGATAACACCGGAGGTTCCTCTTGTCTCTTCATCTCGTGAAAATGATAGTAAAGCGGAAACCTCTGTGATTCCTGAATCTGAAATTGAATCGAGTCACGACTTTGAACATGACACTGCTCCTGGACCAGTCAAAGACTCGGTGCCAGAAAAAGTAGATACTCACGAAGAAGTAGAAAAAGAAACATGTCAAGAGGTTGCTCTCGATTCTACATGTGTTGAGGTTGTAGCACATTCCAGATCTCCTTCCCCCTTTGCGGACGATAGTTCATGTTCGTCATTTCACGATGATGAGTATATCTCTCACTCATCCACTGAAGATCTTACAGAAGGTGTCTCCTCACACTACTTCAAATCTGAAAAGATGGATGCAGCAGCTTCAGAACAGACTCAGCTATCCACTGACACAACATGTTTAACATCAGAACAGGCCACAGAGCCATTTCTTGGTGAATCTACTGCAGCAGTAGAACTGTTGGATGAAATGGATTCTGCATCAGAGGTAGTCACAACAGAAGTGTTTAAATCAGAGCCGTTTGAGGAAATAAAATGCTCACCTGAACCATTAGAACAAACTGAATTTGAGCCTGAAGAATATGCAGCAGTCACATCTAAGGTCTTCACCCCAGAGCCTTCTGACGAACACAAACAATTTGAAGAAATAGGTGTTGAGCCTTCGGAAGCACTTGAACTTTCTCATGAAGCTGAACTAGTACAGGTAACGGAGACCGAACCAGTAGAGTATGCAGCAGTCACTGCAAAGGTTTTCACACCTGAACCTTCTGATGAGCTTGAACTCACACCTGAGCCAGAGGCTATAACTGCTACCATACCCCCTCAGCATTCTGCCATGACATCCAAGACATTTCCGGAATCAGTGGTGTACACAAAAGGTGTTCATGAAGAACAAACAGAAGCTGCACTTGCAGAGCATACCCAGTGCTCAAGTTCAGAAAACTTTGTTCTTACTGAAGTTGAGCCATCACAACAATTTGTGTTGGAAGAAGAAACCACACCATGTCCTTTGTTACCAGCAGAAAGGTTGTTAGCAGCTCAGAAGGTACCCCCAGCAGAGGAAGTGTTATCAGAGACAATGGCTGTTGAAACAACACTGTCTGGTGATAATATTGTACAAATTGAAAGTGAATTGTCAGATCAATGTTTTACTGAAACAGCAAAGGCAGACAGCGATGTTATATTAACTGAAGTTGAACTATCCGAGCAAATTGCTCCAGAAGAGACTGTATCATCTTGTTCCACTGTACCAGCAGAAAGGTTGTTGGCAGCGCAAAAGGTAGCCCCAACAGAAGTAATTTTATCTGAAACATTGCCTGTAGAAACAACATTATCAGCTGATAATATTGTAGAAATTGAGGCAGAATCACCAGATCAATGTCTCTCTGAAACAGCAATGACTGATGACAATGTCATTTTAACTGAAGTTGAACCGTCCGAGGAAATCACTACTGAGGAGACTGTGTTATCTTGCCCCTCTATGCCAGCAGAAAGATTACTTGCTGCTCAAAAAGGATCTGCAGCAGAGACAGTCTTATCTGAGACAATGCCTTTAGAAACAGTTTTACCTGGAGATGACCTTGTTCAAACTGAAATAGCATCATCTGGACAATTTGTCACAGCATCAGCAGCTGAAGGTGACCTTGTCCTGACTGAAGTAGATCGATTTGAACAAATTGCTCCAGAAGAGACTGCATTATCTTGTCCCGCTATGCCAGCAGAAAGGTTGTTGGCAGCACAAAAGGTACCACCAACTGAAGCAGTTTTATCAGAAACAATGCCGGTTGAAACAACATTATCAGCTGATAATATTGTACAAATTGAAAGTGAATCGCCAGATCAATGTCTCTCTGAAACAGCAAAGACAGAGAGCGATGTTATCTTAACCGAAGTTGAACCATCCGAGCAAATTACTGCTGAAGAGACTGTGTTATCTTGTCCCTCTATGCCATCTGAGAGATTACTTGCTGCTCAAAAAGTATCTGCAGCAGAGACAGTCTTATCACAGATAATGCCCACAGAGACGTCATTGTCGGTTGATGCTTCCACAGTTGATGCCACTGCTAAAGAGGCTGATATTGTTTGGTCTGAGTCTGTTGTCGAGGTTGAAGAACCACTTGTCATACATACTTCACAAGAAATGGCAGTTGCTCTTGAGGAATCTGAACAACCTACAAATGTTCAAACAATGTCTCTAGAGCAGGAATCTTCAGATTCCCAGGCAAAAGGTCTAGAAGATTCTGGACAGTCTTCTGATTTCTCAACAAATGATAAAACATTATCTATTGAACAATACTACAAGGAAGAAGATGACCTCTCAGATTATGATGACCTACCAGATGATATACCATCTGACTTTTTGATGGAAGATCTGACTGAGGAACTTGAAGTAGAAACTGAAGACCTAGCTAGATTTCCTGTATCTATAGAAGACCAACCAACAGACACATACCAGGACTTTGAACCAGTGGTAGAAAAACATGCACAGGAAGACTGGGAAGTTGTGGAAGCTGATGACAGAACACCAGCAGAGACAACAGACATAGCTGAAGTAACGTTAACTGAGGAGCTGCGCACTGAGACAGATTTTACCTCCAGTGATTTAGTGTCAGTAGATCACTCTGGTGGGAAAGTCGATGACACATTAAAGTCTGAAGTTTCAGGTGCAGCTTCTGATGCAGCAGTGCCAGATAAAACACTGGAGCTGGACCTAATATCAACTCCGTTGTTGGAGGAGATGGAACAGATCGTTTCTGACATGTCCTCCCTCGCAGAGGACATATCAAAAAGTCCTGTTCTGGCACCAGATGAGTTTCCTTTTGAGCCATCAAGTACAACAAAAGATTTAGTTGATCAGTCCAAAACCGAAGCAGACATTGCAGGTGAGGCAGCTTCATCTGTTTCTTGCCATTCAGCAGATGTTTTGATTGCAAAAGGCAGTGAACAGGAGATGCCAGAAGTAGATACAGAAAGTAGTCCAGTAGAGTCTTTGACTCCAACACCGGAAGATCTAGAAAGTTCAGGTCTTCAATTAGATATGGAAGCAGCTAGGGTTACGTTGGAAGTTGCTGCTGATGAAACTACAATGCAACTTTTTGAACCTCAGGCTTCAGAGGAACCTGCCCTGGATTTCTCTTTAGCTCAAAGAGGGATACTGACTTCTATTTCTTCAGTGTCAGAAATTATACAGGATCTTCCTGCACATTCGTCAATGACTGAGCAGGAACCAGATGTGTTAGAATCGTCTGCTGTTTCTTTCGATGTTGTTGCTGTGTCTGATCCTACACGAGAAGAACTCTCTGCTGTTGACGACCTGCTACAAGAGGTATCTGAGTACTCTCAATTACAAGATGGAAGCAGTGGTCAAGACAAAGGGGAGGATGTTTACTTGACTGGTCAGTTTGTTAGTGAACCTGTTGATGAAGCTGAACTTGCTGCAGGTGCTTGTATTATAGAGGACAATGGTTCTTTACCTGTAGAAGGTCTTAAAGTGAATGTATTTGTAATGGCAGATCAGGAATCTCCAGAGCCTTCTTCTCCACTTACTAAATATGATGTTGTTGAGGATTTGTCAGTTTCTGTTGAGGAACCTGTCACTGCTGAGGATAAAGAAACTGTGGAAAGTTCAGTGCTACCAGTTGATGTAGTTACTGAAGATGTATCAACAATGTCTAATGCATCATTCACAACTGAAGACGTTCCGGCATCCGTGGGGACTTTTGTCCTTCCAGCTGATGCCGACCAGGAAGACTCTTCAACAAAACTTGATATTTCATTTGAACCTGAAAGCCTGCCAGCAGAGGAAGTGACCCTGTCCTCACCTGCTGCAGAGGCTGAAACATCAACAGAGTATGAATTTTCCACCCCCACACAGTCAGAAACACAAGATGATGACTCTCCTGCTATGCGTGCCATGCGTCGAAGACAAGAATATTTGGCTGAGCAAGCTAAAAAAAAAGAACTTTTCGAGGGTTCTGGGCATATTGAGCATACTGGTGCAGTCGATTTGTGTGAAAAACCTGTAGAAATATTACCTGTTTGTGAGTTACCCAAATGCTCTACTGTAAGTTATCCAACTGAGACAAAAACAACAGAGGGGAAGATATCTACAACCTCAATGCACGTAGAAACCAAACTGCGTGCACAACCTTTTGATACTGTGCCAAAAACAATTGTAGTTCAAATAGAAAGTACTGAGATAGCTGGTCCACCAAAGGAACTTGTATCTGATCTGATGTCAGATAATAGAAGAGTTACCTCCCCTGAGAGATATGCCTCTCTTTCACGTCCTCTGAGAGTGTACAAACAAGTTAGCAGTGACATAGAAGATGACACCAGCAAGGTTATAGAAAAAAGGGTAGATGAGTGGGTAACAGCTACTTCCAATAATGTGATACCAACGACTACAGAGTCATCAACTGTCCAAACCTCAGTCTCAAAAAGTGCTCCAAGCGCTTCACAAGTAACTGAAAATATTCAGATTTCTCCCCAACCTTTGTCAGAAAATGTTCAATTTGTTCCAAAACCTGGTTTTGTCATTGGTCCACAAGCAGTTGAAAATGTCCAAAGACCAGGTTTTGCCATAAGTCGACAAACTGCTGAAAATATTCAGACTGGCCCTCAACCGCCATCTGAAAGTATTCAATTTGTTCCAAAACCTGGTTTTGTCATTAGGCCACAAGCAGCTGAAAATGTTCAACCTCCTTCAGAGAATGTCAAAAATATCAAAAGACCAGGTTTTGCCATAAGTCGACAAACTGCTGAAAATATTCAGACTGATCCTCAACCTCTACCAGAAAATGTTCAGGACGTCCAGCGTCCCGATTTTGTGTTGCACCCACAAACAGCTCAAAATGTTAAGACTGACCCACAACCTCTATCAGAAAATGTTCAGGTTCTCCAGCGTCCCGGTTTTGTTATGCGCCCACAAACTACAGAAGACATCAACCTAACCACACAGTCTGTGACTGACAATATTCAAATTCCTCCAAAACCCGAGTCTGCAGAATCCCCCAAACCTGAAATAGAGGATGCCAATGTTTCCCCAGAAACCCTTCCAGGTGTTGAATCTGTTCCCATGTCTGGTCGTGTGTTTCGCTCCAAAAGAGATTATAATACCCTTCCCCGTTCTTCAAAGTCCTCCAAAGATGCGAGTACTCCAAAACGGGCTGGCTCTCTGCCTAGGAGCTCCTCCGCTGCTGATAGGCAGCATAAGGTAGGGCTTGGCACTGCAGGTTTAACGGTGGTATGAACTGGATTTTTGTTTTTTCAAACGCCCATGGAGAGTACTCCTAGTGGTTCTCAGGTTCGAGTTCAGGAATTTATTATTTAGATTTAGAGATAAATTAAAAACCATAAACCAAAATTACACAATAAAATGAAATAAGTCGTTCTTTGTTCATGAGATACCAATCTGTATTGGAAAGCCCTGGCTTGTGTTCAAGCTTAACTCATTCACTCCTAAAATCACACTTGAACCTTACCAAATTATAGACTGGGCAGGTCCAGGTAAAATATGTAAGGGTGAATGAGATAAAAAAATAAACAGATATAACTGAAACATGGTAAATGGTTTCTTATCTTGACATTAAACCCATAGTTGGGGTGGGGTGGGGGATGCTTTACAAATTTCCCTCACTGTAAACTTTCAACAACTCTTTTCAATACTTTCACCCACACATTGCTCTCCCTTGCTGCTCTGCTTAGACCCTCTAGGAGTACTCTCATCTGCTGTCTTTTACCTTCTCTGATCTCCAAAATGCTTCTTTTTCTGGTCCATAAAGATTGCTCTTGTTTGTCTCTGTTGAATTTATATCGCTGCCTGATGTGGATTTTCTCAATCATGTGAGATGAAATGTTTTTTTCCTGCTGTGAGAAAGATGTCTTTGTTTGAAAGTGTATCCTTCTGCCTTTGCTATGAATGACATTCTGGCTGTCCCCAACAAGCTTAGTTTGTTTCCACTATTCCAGGGAATTTGTTTTTTCAGGAAAAGGAAATGTCTGACTTCACTCTCCTATTCAAATGAGTCTTATTTCTCCGTGATTCGACTCCTTTTCCCAAAGTTTTCTATCCCGTTTTCTGTTTAACATTGTTTTTTTTCTGTTTAACTCATTCACCCCTACATATTTAAAATGGACTTGCCCAGTCTTTGCTTTGGTAAGTGACTCAAATGTGACTCTAGGGGTGAATGGGTTAAGTTTCCTCGGTTCTGAGATTGAAGTGTTCCTTTGTTTGCAATCTTCTACACCTTTATATAAACAACAGAGATTTGATTATTGAAAGATTGTTGTTTCTGTAACAATTTGTTTTTCTTCAAATATATGTAACTTATGTCAAAAGCAATGCTAGCATTAACGTTAGAGTCCTATAACTTCAGTAGAAATCATTTTCATTTTAGTCATGTGACCTTGAACTAAATAACATCACTGATGGGTTATGTTAAGTTGAGTAGAAATCACACAATTTTTGTCATGTGAATTTTTAATTCGCGGAACTGAAGAAGGCTTATACAAATCTGTAATAGATTCCACGATGCATAAATTTTGAAGGGGATATCCGTTATTTATATTTTCATAACAATGTCTTATATACAATGTTTATATGATATATACCATCACGACTACCAGAAAAAACAGTCTTTAAAAGAACTCCCAGTAAATAGTTTTGAAGATATTACCCTTTTCTAATTTTTTTATGGAGTTTATCAGTTCATGTTTTTCATTGGTCAATTATCTTATCCCTAAAGAAGCAAATATTTTATATAAACAATTTGCAACAAATGTACAAAATAGTATTTACAAAAGGAATATTTAACAGAAATATAATTATATACTTATCTCATGACTTCAAGGTTAATAAAGCATATTTACCTTTACCTTAGGTAAAATGTCTTAATTAGAGCAGATAAAAGTATTATTACTCTCACAGCCTTCAGATAAGTGTCCTTTGTACAATTTTTCATATATGATAATCACCAAAGATACCATGCAAGAAATGATGCAAGTTCGACAAGAAACTAATTGAAAAAAAGTTGTTTTGCCATCCTTGCAAATTTTTTTCATTACGTCTCTCAAAAATAAGGTTTAAGTTCTGTTTATAATTCAAACAACATGTTACTAAATTTCTTAAACCTTTGCACTTAATTTCTTTTTTGTTTTTCATAAAAAAGTAGTCTTTCAGAATTTTGAAAGAATATAAAAGACTAAAGCATTTTTTGCAGGTTTATGTTTTACTTTACTAGTATTTACTTTTTTGTATGAAATTGACCTACACTTGTATGAAATTGACCTACACTTGTATGCAATTGCTTGAATTGTTTTCCATTTGGTTGCATGCTAACAGGAACCTGTTATGTCTATTCCAACTATTAAGGTAAACAAAAACGTATTGTTTGTAAATTGTACAATTTAACCTCATCATTTCAGCCACCTTGGGTCAAACTTTTTCTGCCGTAAATTTTCTTAAAATATTCTTTACCTTTCATTTTTTTTGTTCGTCTAAATTGTTCAATTCTTTTTTTTATTACATGCTATACAAATTAGACATATTTCTGTCATTTTTAGAACATTTTCATGGACATTTTATGAAAAATATTATTTTTTAAACAATAATATTAAACCAGAAATTAAAAAAAAAATCAGCTGAAAATTGAATTCAAACTGAAAAAAAACAAAAAAATAAAAATAAAACATAATTTTTATGGAAAATATTGACTATGAATTTTTTTTTGAATTTTTATTAGTGCAAAAATTTGGGTAACCATCTTTGGTAGCTTTTTGTTATTTTTTTTTTTTTTTTTAGAATATGATATTACATGATAAATGTTTGGTAATTTGTTGTAATTGTAATTGTAATTGTTGTAGTTGTTTACTGATACTACCTGAGACTTGTACCCAACCTGTTTACAGGTAGAAAGTGACCCTGTGGTGGCTAGATTGATGTTGTGCTGTTGTATAATGTCAAGCTAACTTTAAACCTGCTCTTTCTTCCTGAGTTTTCTCATTTCTGGTTTAACTTTTTTCTCAAAATGTTTGTTTAATACATATGATAAATTAATATATTGTATCAACATTTATGAAATTTACACAATTATTCTATTATCTCGGTGAAAACAAGTAGGTCTTTTTTTTTAAGTATTAACAAAATTTATGTACCTGTATATATTTTTTTTTTTGCTTGTTTAATAATTTCATTTTTGCCAGAAATAGAAATGTGTTGTTTTTTTCCTCTTATTTGTTTTCTTTCAGTATTTATATTTTCTGTCATATTTTAATAATACAAAATAACCACCAAATATATTACCAACAGTAACAGTTAAAAAAATAATATATGAAAATGTATATCAATGGTTATGTTTGTCATATGATACATAGTGAATCACATACTCCTACCATTTACATAGTATATTTTCTACTAATAGATCCTGTATTTATTACCTTATTCTTGAGTCATTAAGAATTATGTTAATTAATTACTATTGCTGTTTTTTCAACAGACAACACAGAGCTCTCCAACAGAGGAGGGAAATAGTGACATCCCCACTGTCAAGATGGACCCACCACCATCTGGCCATGAGGAAAAAGGTATGAGCCCCCTTAAGTCATTCATTATTTTTAGAAGTACATTCTTTTAACCTTTTATATACTCCAACAATTTCAAGTACTTTTTTGATGACATCAGAATTTTTTAAAATGTGTCGAACTGACTGCACAAGCCTGAATCATCCCAACTTAATATCAGTAGTCATTGATTGAGGACTATATAATAATAGCATATACATACAAACTATTTGAATAATCTCATTTAAAAACTACAGCTACATCTAACAGCCAGTCAGGATATTGTATACCGAGAAATGTTCGTAGCAGTGTCACTTTCTCCTTCACTCTCTGTAATGAGCCCGTCAAATTTGTCATGCGAGTGACAATCCACTTTAAACTCTTTACTATTTCTGATTTTGCAAAAAACTAAATTTCAAATCCCATCATACATCAATTAAAATACCATCATTTTCTGTTGTGACCCTATCAATTAAACTGTTCTGACCATTATCAATTAAAATACCATCATTTTCTGTTGTGACCCTATCAATTAAACATTTCTGCCCGTTATCAGTTTGACACAGCTAAAGTTGTTGCAATCATCTTGCTTACGATTCGTGTAGCTGCCAGCAATTAATTTGTACTTTCGCTTTTTAGAAAGTGAATCAGTGATACGATGCAGTGCTATGGCAGATTTCCTGTGTACTGTAAAGCTTTGTATGATTTACATCGATTGGATATCTGCTTTATGTGTGTTTAATTTACTTTAATGAAGAGACTATTCTGTCTCTGTAGCTTCTTGTCATTGTTGAGTTATTATCTGTAGATTAAAAATTCTGTAATATTTTATAGAGATTTTATAAATCATTACAAAAAAAAAGTCATTTTTCTTATTAAATTTACATAGTATTTTATCACTTTCATGACTTTGAAAGTCTGACTGAGAACTCTTACTGGATTTGAAAATTACGGAACATTTGATAGAGATTTTATAAACCTACACACACAAAAATATGGCTTTTTAGAAGAAATTTTATGTAAATATCAGAGTATTTTATCATTTTCACGCTGTTGAAAGTTCGAGAACTCTTACTTAAGCAATGAATGTTTTATTGAATGTTCTTATGGTCCTATAATGCACATTGCTATTGATGACAAACCAAATAAAGCCTGGCAGAGCTT
>JAUMHH010164955.1:0-17027 GCA_032359455.1 Chlamys rubida | reverse complement strand
TACTATACAGTAGATATCAGTACTATACAGTAGATATCAGTACTATACAGTAGATATCAGTACTATACAGTAGATATCAGTACTATACAGTAGATATAAGTACTATACAGTAGATATAAGTGCTACAAAGTAAATATAAGTACTAAACAGTAAATATAAGTGCTAAACAGTAAATATAAGTCCTAAACAGTAAATATAAGAGCTACAAAGTAAATATAAGAACTATACGGTAATAATAATCATATATCATGTTAAACTTTCTTGACTTGTTTCTGACAGATGGGAGTTATACCTGTGTAAAGACGGGCTTCTCTTTGGTGGTGACAAACACCGGGGGTTTAGATGTCGGCAGTGGGGGAGGTAGTTCCTCCTCTGGTGCATGTTCCTTGAACAGCTCAACTCGCTTCTCAAAGGGGGCGAATTTCGGCTTGCTGTCGACCTGCATCTCAATCTGTTCACTAAACATTTGATGTTTTGGTTCTGGCCGTGTAACAAATTGTGATGGGCGTTGCAGCTTGGGAACCTTTGCGCTTGGTTCCTCTGTGGGCTCGAAAGGCTTGGGAGCTTCTCTTAGTGGGGCCCTCCTCTGGTCGAAGGTTTCCCTTACCTCTGTCACAGGCTTGTGTACAGGGGCTGGGACCTGCTCCATAGGGGCTGAAACATCAACAGACAGGGCTCAAAAATCTTAAATAAAACCTTATTAAAGACAATATCATTTAATCTAGTCATATTTTTTTTTTTTTGACGAATAAAAATCAGAAACCATTACTCATGTTCTACTGTTTTGTGTTATGTCATTAGTAACTTTTACTATATTGTGATATTAAAAACTATAACCTACCGTTACAGCAAGGTTCTCTAACACAAAAGCCGAAAAAGATATACCACTGACCAGAATATTTTGTGATTTCAAAACTTGGATCACTTTTCTTTTTCATTTCATTATAAATATAACAGAAGTTACTGCAACAGATAGTGGTTCTCCCATGTTAGAATTAAACTCACCCATAATCCTGAGTTCGGTTGTACACTGAGCGTGTCCGGCAGGATTTTCGGCAGTGACGGTAAAGTTTCCGCCATCCTCTTGGAACACCTCTGGAATGTACAGAGTGTGGAGGTCTCCCTCCGTGATTATCTCAAAGTCTCGGGAGCTCACGACCTGGGCGCCCTCACGGTACCAGGTCACTGTAGGGGGTGGCTGGCCCGACACACGCACGGTGAACCGCACGGCCTGGCCTTCACGTGTTTCCACGATCTTCAGCTTCTCCGTGAAATTTGGAGGAATCATGGTAGCTGAAACAATTACGCCATATTTGCAAAATCAAACATGAAAAAGCATTTAGGATGCATTGCTCAAACATTATTTCTTCAGGATGTTTACACTTTTTCCACACTGCAACAAACCAATGATTTCCAGAGCCTTGAAGTTCATCAGCTTTACAACCTTCCGATCAAAATTTCTAACGAGGTTTTCATTCAGACACTTTCATTTTCTTATCCTAATGCTGTCAATCATTATTCTATTTTCAGATTCGGCAAAAACGAATTTGAAATTTTATCTCCAACTTACGATTAAAAACGTGACAACGATTGAAGAAACGTACCTCTAACCACCAGCTGTGATGAGCTAGTTGCGTTGCCTCCCTCGTTATCGGCCTGGCACTCGAAACGCCCGGCGTCCTCCTCAAAAACTTCTGGAATGGTCAATGAGACACGTCCGTCTCTGTAGCCGATCTCAAAGTCAGCTTTGTCCGTCAGCTGCTTGCCTTCACGGAACCACTTGATGGTTGGCTCAGGTTTGCCTGTACATTAATTATTGACATGTATTAGTAATTTAGATATCGCTATTGATGAAAAAGTCCTTCTATCCAGGAAAAAAAATTATTATATTTCCTGTCTAAGTACACCTCAGAACACAATGAAACATGACACAACAAGAAGAATTAATGAGATCAAATCATCGTATTTTTTTAGTAGGCACTATTACAATTTTTTTTTTTTTTTTTTTTAAATAGCCCATAGCCCAAAACTACATGACTGGATCAATGTAATCTGATATTCTACAACCAGATCACAAATCATCTTTCTGACTCTACGATCTAGTGAAAGATTTATAATGGATATTTTGCAAGTCTTTTATGCGAATGCAGTGTATTAAAACCAGTTCTTTACAAGATTTCTTATTAAAACAACTAATAACATCATACAGGTCACAAGCCCAGACTCAGAATTAGCTTAAAATGTTTTTCTAAACAATCTTAACTGAAAATGGTTTGTCTGGCAATAAACCCTTTTCACATTGTGCAGTCATACTTGAAAAAAAAGATATTGGTGAGAAGCGAAGAATCTTTTTGGTTACCTCAGACTGATAAAAGCAGGTTTTGAGCTACATACCTGACGCGACTCCCTCAAACACGACCTTGCTGCCCTCCGCGGCTGTGATGTTTTTCAGCGGCTGGAGGAACTTGGGAGGGATCGGCACGGCAATGGTCAGATCCACCGGCTTGAAGGTGGGCGGCACATCAGTCTTGATGGTGGTAGCATAGTGCGCTGTGCTCCCAATCATTGGAACGGGCTCGGCATCAGACACATCGGTCAAAATGGTGGTCGAGTGCGACTCGTACGACGGGATGTAAGTGTCTGGTTGTTGTGTCGACTGGTATATGTGCTTGACGTGTGTTTCAGTTGTTGTTGTCTCCGTTCGAGACAAACGCTTGGATCTAAAAATAGATACAATGTGTCATAAGTTTTATTCAACAGTTGTAATAAAATAGCAAAATATTTGAGTCGTAACAAACAGAGAGTGTACGTTGTGATTTTGTCAACGGTAAATCGTAATACTTTTGCCCTCTGGCCTTTTCATTAATAACACAAGGATGAAAATTCAAAAATGGATGCAAAAATATAATACACACAAAACTTTTCTGTTTTACAGTTTCCTAGAATTCATTTGCATATAAACATATCTGTGGAATTTCTTTTAAGCCAAATCTTTTGCAACAATTTTTCCATATAAACAAATCTTTACGCTTTAAAGTGTTTTGGATTTTCTTTATCGTACTTACAGCATTTCCGTGTTTCCAAATATTCTCGTCTTGGGGATAGTTGGTTCCTCGTCTACGTTAAGACAAGCCGAGCAAGTTGCCTTGCCTGATGGGTTCTCCGCAGTGATGGAGAAGCGACCTGCATCCTCATCAAACACTTCTGGGATGTATAGCTTGTAATTGTTGACCTCCATAGAGATCTGGTAGTCACGGGAAACGACAGCCTCCCCGTTAAAGTACCATGTGACCTAGACAGACACAAACAGCTTTGTCAGTAACACAAAGATAAAACCTGTTTTGATACTATCACATCTATTAAGGAATAACCACCCCGCAATATCAACCGATCCCCATTGTGAGTTCTCACCGCTGATTAAACCAAGGCCCCTATTTACGCTACACTGACCATACACCTCGTTTTACAACAAAGCTTACTAGTATTTATTGATCACACCCCTTTTGTTTAAACACACCCTCTTGAACTGACCAAACACCTTGTTTTAACGAAGCTTTCTTCTAGAAACCACACTACTCTTGTCAACCACACCCATTGACCACACCCCTTCTGTCAACCACACCCCTTGACCACACCCCTTCTGTTAACCACACCCCTTGACCACACCCCTTTCTGTTAACCACACCCCTTGATTTAACCATACCCTCTTGTACTGACCACTTGTCCTATCAACAACACCCCTTTTTATTTGACCACAACCCTTTGATCATACTCCTGTCGTAACCATACCTACTTGACCTGCCTCCTTGACCACGACCCTTTTTATTTTACCCTAACTCTAGACCACACCCATTTTGCTATGCTACACCCCTTGACCACACACCCTTTGTTAACCACACCCCTTGACCACACCCCCTTTGTTAACCACAACCTGTTGCATTGACCCGCCTCCTTACCTTGGGTTTGGGACTGCCAGTAATTGAGCATTCAAATGTGACGTTGTCCCCAGCATTGACAGTCATGTCTTGGAAAAGTTTCTGGAATTCTGGCGGCGACTGATCCAGACCGTCCTCGCGTTTGACGATCATGTTGGACTCCTTTGTTTCCACCACGCGTCGGATACGCATCACCTCGGCCTCCTGGATTTGCTCTGTTGGTGCTGCCTTCACGGACAGCTTGGCGTAACACTTGGCCTCGCCGGCCAGGTTTGTGGCGCGAACCATGTAGTTTCCAGTATCTTCCTCGAATGTCTCGGGAATCGTCAGATTGTGAACATCAGCGAAGGCAGTCACCTGTAGACATTGTAAAGTGATATTATTACAACAGTTCTACTGGAATGAAATTAAACTTTATGGGGGGTCCAATTTTCATCTTTTGATCTTAATAAATTTGCAGAGTCAAAACTTTTGGCAACATTTTCAATAGTCATAACTATCTCCATATCAGTAGGCCTTAGAATTTAAAGGGATATATCTATTTATTTATTCTAGTAAAAGAAATAGAAATCCTAGTGTACACTGGCGACTTCCCAAATTTATTTCTCCGACTTCTTTTTATTTTTAATACATAGAACATTGAATTTGATGCCGACAACACTTTCTCTAAGAGTTTCCTTTAAATGAAATATATATCTACAGGTAACCCCAACACAATCACATAAGGAACATCTGGAGAGTTCCTTTCAGAAAATCAACATAACATTCCTCTAAAAATAATGGTACCATTAAGGTTGTCCTGTTTTCTGATTGGTCAATAGTAGTCACCTGATAATCAGGACTGTTTTCGATGAGTTTGTTGTCCTTGTACCACTGTATATCGGGGACAGGGTGACCCGTCACACGACACTGCAGACACACACGGTGACCGATCGGGATGGACAGGTCACGTAACAGTTGCGTGAACTTTGGTGCGGCTACTTCTCCACATGAGGCGTCGCTCAACTCGCTCAACGCTGCAACAGAAATCATTAAACTCAGTAAAACAAAGGTACACGTCAAATCATTCTCTGATATTCAGTTTAAATTTGGAAGATATTAAAAGTTAAATCAATATTAATTTATTATCTTTTACCGTATTGGTATTCACCAAGATTGATCAAACTTTTTTTCTTTTTGTGAGACCGATTTAAATTTGTGACAAATGTGTCTCACGCCATGAGAAATTTTTCTGAATTAATTTTCGTGAGTCTCACGCTCAAATCGTTAGATATGGCATGTATATCTTTTACTTTCCTGATTATTTGTTACTTACGTTCCACATGGAGTTTACTGATGCTCTCGGCCTCGCCATGCTGGTTACGGGCCAAACAGCGATATAGGCCACTATCCTCAAGGTAGGCCTCACGGATACTTAATGTGCATCGGTCTCCCTCAAACAACAGTTGTATGTCCTTAGACTCTTTTACTGGTTTGTCTTTACGGAACCAGATCACCTAGGCAACACAAAGGGGAGATAACTAACATGTGAAACAGAGAATTTTTCTTACTGTATACCGGGAAATGTTTCGCTGCAGTTTAATTTTCGACTTTTTCGCCCGCCGTAATGAAGGCGGATTTATCATTTAAACAAACGTTAGTAAACAACATACCATGCATTGTAATTAAATATTGAGGGCAATTAGCATTGGGTGAATACAGATTATTCTGACAAAGGGTGAAAGTTTGACTGGACAAAAATGTCCCGGTATAAATACAATGAATCAAGATTAACTGTCAAAAATGCAATGAAAAGCTCTATATTCTATGTAAATAAGTCCACAAGAACTTTATTTTATGAAAAAATTCAATTTCTTACGCAACACTATTTTTTTACAGAATTTTTCATATAGATCAATTGTCTCAAAGATCATTTACAAACTATAAATGTATCAAAATAATTGTAAGTATCCAGATTTTTCAAGACGTAACGGCCTACCTCTGGTTCTGGGTGGCCGGTGATGACACAGTCCAGTCTGACACGACTGCCCTCCATGACCTCTCGTGCTGCGGCCAGGGGCTGTAGGAAGCTGGGCTTCAGGGGCTCGGCCTCCAGGGAAGCAATGGACATCTCCTCCCTGAAACAACGTTAGGTTAGTGTTAATGATCAAATAGACATATCATACAGTGTTCCCAAAATGAGGGATGTTTGCCCCTAAAACATCGGTTGAAGCTCCACTATAGGGCCCCTGTACTATATAACTAAGTAAGGCCCCTGTCCTATATAACTAAGTAAGGCCCCTGTACTATATAACTAAGTAAGGCCCCTGTACTATATAACATTATAAGGCCCCTGTACTATATAACATTATAAGGCCCCTGTACTATATAACATTATAAGGCCCCTGTCCTATATAACTAAGTACCGGAGGAATCTTGAAAATCTATGAAACACAAAATTCCCTAATACCTGGAAAACACTGTAGCAGTAAATTTACATATGAAGTCAAAGTAATTCCCTTATTGGTACGTTATTTCATACTTTTCGTCTTCTACTTTTTTTTCTTTTCAATATTTTCTAAATTTTACTGCATTTTTCTTTCTTTTTTAATTCATTATGGTATTCAATTATTGTAAATATTTCACGGTTTCACATTGGACACCACATTTTCAAGGCAGAATACCAATGTTTTTCATATTCGTACGTGCATAGCAGCAAAATCTGCCATATGAGTTCTGAGTTCAGCCAGGGAAAGATATCACCATTATTAGATTGATAGAAATTCTTTATCTCTCTTTCTTAAATATAATTAGATTATTTCTCGATCTGATTTATGAATTACACTCTATCATAAATTACAGAGTCTTTGAATTACAGAGTCTTTGAATATATGTAAACAAGCCATTCAGATTAATATGTCTCGCCTATGCCCCGCTTTGACCATCAATGCACATATCAGAGAAGTTGAAGTCCTGTGGGAGTCAGTACTTACGCTGCACTGGAGTAGAAGTTCTCCACGTTGACCTGGCAGGACCTGTGGGTCTCGCCAGCTGTGTTCTGGAGTGTGACCTTATACGTCCCAGAATCCTCAGTGTATGCTTCAGTGATTTCCAACACTGACCTGTTGACCTCTATGGTAATCTGTAAACAACCAATGAATTACACATCACAATGGGAAATATTGATTTCTACTTTTAAATGAATGCACTAGGATGAAATTGTGAATGGTATGACTTATGTATTATCTACAATTGGGTAATATGTGTAATGTCAAAATTTGAACTGAACAATTTGGCAAAATACCTGGTGCAAGATATATCAATCAATCATAGACAAAAATAAATCTGTTTAGCTTAAAATTCTCTGGGAGTTTCAAACATTAAATTCAAAATTAACCTGATTTCTATAAAACCATGCTCTTTTTCTTCAAAAATTTAAAATGACTGACTCTATGAATAAGAAATACATTTGTGTATCAGATAAGTAAAGCAGTGTGCTAAGAGACAGCCACAAACCTTATACACAGAGCTCGGTGAGATTCGGTCGTCGTTGCGGCACCATGTGACCTCCGGAGTCGGCGAGCCAGAGAAGATAATTTCCAGTTTGACGCTCTTGCCCTCCGGGATGTTGACATCTTCAGACATACTATGAATGACTGGCTTCTCCAGGGCTGTAAACGGGGCAACAGACACTTACTGACCATGTAAGAGGTACACAAAGAGTTTTATCAACCTAGTGATTCTTCATAATTATAGTGGTCATAAACTGTATTCATAATGTTCGAAGTGATAATACAGGAAACTTTTTATCAAACATTTATCCAGATTTCATAAAAAATTACATTGAAAAGTCATTTTTTTACAGAAAGGTAAACAGAAATATTTGAATTTTGAAAACGGAAACAACAAAGGCTGAATTTGAAACAGAGCAAGTAAGATTAGGATTTTAGAAAGACAAAATATTTAACAACTGTTGATTAATTTTTTTAAACACCATGAACTTCTTGGGAAACAACAAATTATACATGCCAACAGAAACAGCAAATCATTGCCTGACCGTACGGTCATTGATTTGGCTATAAACTTCGACGAGATAGGTACAAATGGTTCACAGATCTGTTAGGGCAGGCGGAGACAGAGGGGCGATTAAATAGTGAAGGCATTAAGTCAAATGCAGGTTAAACGGGGAGGCAAGGAAAACAATTCAGACAGCAGATAAACACACAGGAAACAAGGGGAATTGTTGAATGAATAAAATACTGAGACATGCCTACATCGAAAAAATAAAGAGCAAAAAATAAATAAATAAATAAATAAACAAAATAATCAATCAATCGAATTACAATAAAATGATAACGAAAACTTCAATAAATATTAGTCATGCATGGTTTTGATTCACCGAATGACAAAGACTGTTAAAATATATAACAATAGCATCTATGGTTGAGAGAGACTACACTGTTTTACAAAGAACAGAAGAAACCATGCTATTTCCTGGTCAGGTTCAAACAGACTATAAAGATAGTCACGAGAACTGACGGAAATTGAAAATCAAAATGGCCGCCTGCGAATGATCATGCCATCTTTATGGAGACACTGTAAACTGCGGGTAACAAACGATCATGCCGATTCAAACAAAACAAGGAATGACGAGAAAAGGAAAAGTTGACAAAAGGGTTGCATATCAACCATGCCAGAATGAGAAAGAGGCTTACGGATGACAGTGAGGCGGGCCGACGAAGAAGCCTCGCCACCTGGGTTGTTGGCTTGACACGTGTAACGTGCGTTATGACTGCGAAGCACTTTACGCATCTTGAGACAACATGTGCCGTTGATTTTAGTAATGACATACTCGGGAGAGCTGTCAATGTTTATATCATCTTTGTACCACGAAATCGTGGGGGACGGAATTCCCGTCACATGACATTCGAAAGCGAAAGAACCGCTCTCTAACACATCCACCGACTTCAGGTTACGTGTGAAGTCAGGGGGGATAATCTGTTGGTGAGTTTCTGAAAGAGCATTACAATCTTTGTAACAGAATAATCCCAGAAATAATAGAACAAACATTGTATGAAGGGAAGAGATCTACATTAACGTGAACAGTCAACTGTAGAACGCAGCAGTTAAACCTTAGGATTACAAAATGTTCCGTACACATACACTGTCAATCAGAACAGCAGGAAAATACATTCATAGAGCAAAAATATTGTCCATTTTGGGGGTGAATTTTCAATAAATGACAAAATGAAATAACGAAAGATTATCATATTTTTGGTGTATTTGAAAACTTTAAATAGAAAATAAAGACAGGATATACAGAAAAAGTTTTAGTCATTTCACTATAAAAATGAGATGAGTCATTAGACTTTTCAAATAGTTTCTTTCCATGATTTTCAAAAAGTGTTCATTACTTGGAATTCGATGGTGAGAAGGATCCAGAGGTTGGGCAGTCAAGTAAAGGAGGATAGGGCAAAGGAGATTTCCAAAGAGGGAGATAACTCTCTACACAAACATACCTCTAACATGTAAATAAGATGAACTTTCGGCAACTCCAATCTGGCTTGTAAAACGACAGGTGTACCGAGCAGTGTCCTCGGAGAACGTTTCCTCGATGGTCAAGGTTGCACGCCCAAAGTCAAACTTTGTCTCATAGTCAGGGCTGTTAAGGGGCATGTTGTCTTTGTACCAAGTGACCTCTGGTGGGAGGTCGCTTTCCACTTGACATTGAAGTGTGACCCTACAGAATGAAATACATGTTGATAATCTCATGGTCACCATGGTAACATTATAGCGAATTATACTTTTAAGATGTTTGTACGATTTTTGATTTTTTTTAATTTATTTGATGCTGTGGATAAAAATCTCCAGATCCATGAAAAAAAAAGACTACCACATTTCTTAACCTGTTTTTGATCAAAACGACAGACTAGAATATCAAGATTCTGGGGGGAAAGTTCTACATACTTTTCACCCTCCATCACTTCGGCATCCTTGAGGTGCTGCGTGATCCTTGGCGGTTGCTTGGCAATAGCAGCAGATGCTGTTACGGTAACCTCCATGGGAACAACATCCTCTTGGACTGGTGGCGCCATCTGCATGAAATAAAATGAAACAGTTTGTAAGAAAACTTGTGTCGTCTTTTTGCTACTGCAGATAGACTGGATATACTCAAAAATGACACATTTTCGAAAGTAAATCCTGGCTAACATGTAGCAGTTGTCAAGTCTCACCAGGCACAATATCAGATCACGATGTCTGTCCCTAATTAATACTTATGTAATCAAGATAAACTGTTTAGAAAGTGATTAACAAAAGAGAACTTCCATAACAACATGCTTCTAACAAGTCAATAACATAATTATTTTTATGTTAAAAATAAATAATAACAAGAAGTCTAATACATATTTGATACAACTCTGTAACATGTAATTTGTTGGTGTATAACCTCCCTTTCGTATGTGTTATACAAGTCTGTAATGCAGATGTTGTACTGACCTGGGCCTGCGTGAGGTTCTGGTGTATTTTGGCGATCTCCATGTCCATCTGCTGGGCGGACGTCATCAGATCTTGGTTGCTGACGAAGAGCTGGTGGACCTTTGCTGGTCCCTCTTCGCCGTACAGTTCTATAGCCAGCTCCGAGACATGCTTCAACCGGTCATCCTGTCGCGGTTTACCCGTCTCCATGAAGGAGTTGAGTGAGCGTGCGAGAGTCTCCGCCTCCTCGGGGTGGCGGCACTCTGGTGCACGTCGACTGATGTTGATCAGGAGGGTGTTGCCCTCACGGATCCACTGCTCAGACTGAGGGTAGGAGATTTTACAGATTAGCATACTGCCTTCACAACAAGAAGTAATAATACAAGTGTACTATCAGTTTCATACAAAAATCACATTTTGCAAAATCATCCGATAGTTGTACTTTCATATTATTTGCTTGATGGTGAACATTTAGACGGAGGTTATAATGTCAATTGTAGAAACTTTAATAATATCAGATTCAGGATTAAAAAATATCCTTATAACTTAATGAGCAAATCTTTCTAAAACAAACATATGCCCCTTCACACTCTCTTTGATCGAAATGGAGCTAAATGTAAAGTATAACTAAAGTCAACGAAGCAAAAAAGGATAGGTCACAGTGACCTACATTTGAAAATTGGTGTAATAGTCTTTGAGATGTATACACAAAGGTAGTTAGAAGACTGCTGGATTTCCAGCATTTAGAGTGACGAAAAAAACCTGCTAACTATACTCAGGATGTTGTACATACAGATGGCCTGACAGAAAAGATGGCCTGGAACTGTACGATAAAAAGTGGTTTTAATTAACGAACAGCTCACCTCCTCTGTGAGCGTGAAGTAAGTAATAGAAACGTCCAGCAACATGCGATAGTTGCCGACACTTGTGTGGAATGTGCTCCATTTTGATTTGAGAAGATCGATTTCGCGCCCAATGTGGACAGCGTCGTAGTGTTGGTCCTGTACCATCACCTGGGCGGTGCTGGTGAACATCCCGATCTTCTTCTCGATCAACTGTTCAACCAAACAAAACTCTCACATTAGCAAGCTTGTTTCGAAAAAAAATATTAATTGATGGGGAAATAACCTTCATATTTCTAAATTTAATTTTAATTTTATAAAAAAATATATAAAAAATAATAGTCAACAGTTTTTAAGAAGTACATATGTAAAATTATAAAAGATGTTTGCAAAAATAATGCATGTAGGAAATCATGTTTGCACTAGTTCTTGTCAGTGGTCATAAGTAAAGAAATGCTTTTAACCCTTTCACCCCTATGTAACTTTAGTAGACTCTACCATGCATTGATCTGGATGAGTCCATTATGGTCTACAGTGGTGAAAGGGTTAAATTCAATTTAAGTAAAAGTTGTTTTAATCACATGCATTATTTTAGACAATTCAACAATAAAAGTAAAATTTGTGAAATTTGTGAAAATTGTTATGATATTTCATAAAAGTGTAACTTAAATCATCAAAAACATATTTCTTTTGTTTCTTTTTAAAATCACAAACTATGTCTACTTCTGAACATTCTACAGACAGTTTGCATTTCAACACCCCAGATAATGCTTCCATACCTGAACAGTCATTTCAAACTGTTTGAAGGCCTGTGATGTCATACGGGCAGCAGGTAGCGAGTTGCCGTAGCTACCGCGCCGGGCCTGGAGATGATGGTGGAGGTCATCAATCTCTGAATGGATCTGTAACGCAAATGTTGACAATGAGGAAAGATAACTACACAAATGTCTGACAAAATATTAAACATCATTTTACAAGTCGAAAAAAAAGAGAGAAAAACTAGCCTTACTTTAAAACATTTGAGAGAAAAAAAAATCAGAAATTCAGACTAGAATAAATATGAAGGATATAATAAAAAATCGAAATTGAATTACACTTAAATCTCCTAAAAAATTTGTTCAAAGTCACTGACCATTATACCACAAAAGTTTTAGAAATCAATGCAAAAAAAATTTGGAAAAGCCATTATCCTGTCTATGGTATTATTCATAAGCACTAATTATTCCAGAAAAAAATTTGGAAATGCAAACAGTATTTGAGTGGTAAAGTTTGTGTAGTCAGCGTACCTGTCTGAGGTCGTAGTTGAACTGACAGATCTGGAGGTTCTGTTTGAGTCGTTTCTCCTGGTCCTCCCATGCTTGGTTCCACCTCTGTTTGTACTCGGCGGTGACCTGGAGGACACGCTCCACATCCTCCTGTGCTGCTGCCTCAGCATCCTAAAAAAGGTTAACATCACAGGGTCAAAGGTCATATTAAAACTTCAAGTCCATATCTTAAAATACTACAAAAAAAATTGAAAAAAATGAGAGATTTATACAAATATTTAAATTGTATGAGTGTTCTATATATTTTTCTTGATTACAGCTCTCAGCCTTCTCATATGTTTTTTTTTTTTTTAAATGCACCAACACAAAATATTTACTAGATGCACAAGATATTTAAGTCTTATTGAAAAATTAGTCTACTTCTGCATTAAAATGTCTTCTTTTTTTTGCGATTTAAGAAAAAATGCCTCTAAAATAATTATGTTGAAAACCGAAGCAAGTCTAAAATTTACAGAAATATTGTTGTTAGATATACAAAAGAAACAGTAGACCTATCTAAGTATTTAACATCCCTTATTATTGACCTCCTGACATTGTTTATTGTACAATTGTCTATATCAGGTAATTGTTTATGTCTGTACTGTACATAATCAACACTGCATCCTATACTGATGAGCTGAAAATCTCAAAGTAAGGAAGAACTTAAACTGATCTCCACACGTGACTTACCGTTTGTCGTACACGGACGACGATTTTCTCACCCTCGCCCGAGGTGAAGTTGATGAGGGAGGAGACTTCCTTCTGTTTGCGTTTGTGCTCCTCCAACATGCTCTCCGCCTGCGACAGTTCAGATGGCAGTGCTGACTGGGTGTATTCCTTCTCCGTCTTCTCGATTAACTTGTCCAACTATAACAGAGTTATCTCCCTTTAGTACTGGATAAATTGGAGTTATGTCCCCCGAAATTTTCTGTTAGACATTTCACTGAGAAATGGAAACCTGCACACTCATACACACAAATTTCAGTGTACACAGATTTAAAGCTTCTATGATAGTTTCTACATTGAAGCACATCTTCCTACATAAATTATATGTTTTCCTTGTATTTATATGATTAAACTGACCCGGTCAAGCTGACCACACAGTAAATATTTGAGTACATGTACATACCTGGTCAAGCTGACCACACAGTAAATATTTGAGTACGGGTACACACCTGGTCAAGCTGACCACACAGTAAATATTTGAGTACAGGTACATACCTGGTCAAGCTGACCACACAGTAAATATTTGAGTACGGGTACATACCTGATCCAAGTTACGGAAGAACTGAATGGTCATCTTGATGAGTATGCGATACTCATGTATACGCGCCTGGAAGCGCTGGCGAACCTTGACAAGTTCGTTGACAATCATGTCCTTTTGGCCTTTGGTATCTCCTTTCATTTCCATGAGCTCAGCGGTGCTCAGGTGCTTGTCAAGTTCCTCTATAGCACTCTGTAAAAAGGTCAACAAGGGGTCAACACAGGGGTCATTACAAGGTCACAACAGAGGTCATTATAGGTCAACAACATGTAAGTCACAAAAATAAATATTCCTCACCATCATGGACATTAAAGACATTTTTTTTTTTTTTATTTTGAAATTGCTGAAAATTATTATTTCTATATTGTATGACAGACAGCTCTGCATTACCTTCATTGGAAATTATGAATCTACTGGAACTATTGTTCAATTGTTTGAATTAGCATAAAGCTTATATGTGACCATGACTGTTCATATAAAGAACAAAATAACCCAAATGTTTAGTAGAATATTCACAAATAAAAGATCTGGCTGATATGGAAGGCTCAAAGATATATAATTTTTTGTTTAATTTCACAATTTTCTTAAAAAAATTATAAAACAAAAAATTAAAAAAGTTCAATCAAAGAAACATTATTGTTTAAAGGAATAAACCATATTTCTTTTAATTTAAATAAGTACATTTCCATGAATTAAAGTATATGTACATATTATGTATATCTATGATTAGACCGTGTGTATATTGGTCAACCAATATGTTCAGCTGGGATTATGCTCTTGAAATAGAAAGCAGGGCCTGTAGAGCAAGCTCTGATGATAGAAACAGCCAGATATTTTTTTTCAAACAAATATAGATATATAGACATCTACACACAATAAAAACACAATTATGTACACAGAAAAGCTTAGAAAAGTTTAGAAAAAGGCGGATATTGAAAAGGTAATTATTTTCAGAGGCAGAAAAGCAGAAAATCCAAAATTAAATTGTTTGGAGGAGAAATGAAGCAGAGAGAATACAGGTTACAATTTGACGATTTCTCGTCTTCCAGTTCAGCGACTGGGAGGTGGGACAGAAAAGTCGGGGACCGGAAGTCTTAAAATTACAACATCTACACACCACAACAACCGTGTCATCGGGTACAGATTCGGTACAGAGAGGTCAACAAGTACAGAATGGTCATGCAGACTTTTATGGAGTCATAGCCTCATATCCTCACAACTTATCGGGGGGAGGGGGGTTTTACTCACCGGAATGAATAGGAAAGGAAAAATTTCAATTATTTCATAAAAAAATAAAATCATATTGCACTGAATTTTACTCAAAAAAACCCACTGAGACACTGAGACACCAATTTTCAATTGATGATGTCCAGAAGCTAGGGACAATGGCAGGAAAAATAATAAATTCATCAACTAAAATGCAAAAAAAAAGGCAGAAAGAAAATGAAAGCAAAATTTTTTAAGTTCAAGTCAGATGTCAAAAACTGGGCATTCTGGATTAGGTGAAAATGATCCATTTTTCATATTTTTGCTCTCCAAAAACAACGTTTTGTTGTCCCGAAATCGCAGGAATTACCTTAAATGCTGGTGTAAATTCATCAATTTTTTTCTGCAAATCTTCAGCCGATGCTGTTGAGTTACCTAGGTAACCGGCTAGATTTGGGTAGAAGAATTCGTTCTCGGTCGTCATAACCTTATCTATGGTCTACAATGTGAGGACAAGAGATAAAAGGTGTTAAACTAACTGACCAATCAAAACAAAACAATTTTCCTGCAGTACCAGCCTTCAGGGGCCACCAAGGGGCACAATAAAGATGTCCTGATGATTTTAGCATACAATATGTAAACTTTCCCTTGATTGAGCCTCAATTCACAAAATTTAGAAATCACTGATTGATTTAAATTTTTTATTGATTTTTTTTCACCTGAAAATTGTTTTTGATGATATAATAACAGAAAAATCACTACCATAACACAATTAAGTTTTAAAGATTTTGAAATGAAAATCATATTCAGAATCTTGCTAGGGAATATAAGAATTCACAAATTTCTTGGAAAGTATCCTGAAAGCCAAAGAATATATTTGGGAAGACCATATTGTATACGAATCACAAAGACATTTCACGCACACAAAAAGCAAATACTGACGGAGACTTGTTACAAAGTCCCGGTCAACACCAACACCAGGAAAACTGTCGGACTATAAGAATACACTGTAGGTACCTCAAACGTAGGGGTAAACTCATCGAGTCTGTGCTGGAATTCGTTCGCCGCCTCTATAGATGTACCCAATTCCCCGCCAATTACGGGGAAAAAGTCGTTCTCAATTTTCAAAACCCAATCTATTGTCTGAAAAATATAATTCGTAATAATTTCATTTTCGCTGTCATGTTTTTTTGTTTTGTTTAACCTTTTCACTGCTGGTGAAAAGCCTAAATAATCAATAAAAATTAGATAAAAATCAGTAATTGTTAAATAAACAATTATAATTTCAGTTAAAGCAACTATGTTAAAATTAATTATTCATATACATAAATAACAAAAAATTTAAATCAATTTTTGTATCAAACATCAAGTATTAGTATATACAGGAAGCCAATGTTGAAGTATCCATGATACTCATGTTATAAGCCAAATTGAGAACAACTTTTTCGCCGTTAATATTTTCCTGCGAGAAATCTAAGCTGGCAGTTTCTTGCTATTCAACTGAAATTTACTAACAAGAATCTAATTAAGTTATCAGTCTTATGAAAGTTGATATCTTAATTGCGCTTTCCTGAAAAATTGAAAGATCAATTTAAAATATTTCTCCAACAACAGAACAAAAGGCATGCCAAAAAGTGTTCTCGTATATTAAGCAGGCACAGTAATTTCTCATACCACCATCATATACAGTGAAATTTGTTATTTTGGTGAACATTTTATTTTGAACTGCGAGTCTGCAGTTTTACATTAAAATATATTTGTGCTACCTGAATGTGCTAACATGAAAATTATAAGACTAGTGAAGTGATCAAACCTGTACACAGTTGCTTCACTGTTTAATAGCTTAATTGGTGATTAATTTCACATATTCAAAATAGAATTTTCATAATTTTTTTGAAAATTCATAAATATTGTTTTTTTTTTACTTGTCTTGAAACGATCATTTGGTATTCCGTCTTTGCGTATTGCAGAGTTATCTTCTCTTGTGAGCAGGTATTGATTGTTACGTCATTGGTTTGTG